>WMED01004998.1:0-20029 GCA_019650415.1 Pipa parva
TATCCTGACTTTCACTCTCACTAGCCTAGAGTGAGCTAACAAAGAGCTTCTGTCTCTAGCCAGACCAGCAGTTCTCAACCTGTGGGCCATCCCATGGGGGTCAAGAACCGCTGCGGTACCCGGAAGTGGTCGCAGGACCCCGTGACATCGGGCAAAAACCTCACCACGTGACGCGTGTATGTGATGACGTTTCACCTGAACTTTACCACATGACGCGCGTACGCGATGACGTTCGGCCAAAACGTCATCACTCGCGGTGCGGTGACGTCAGCGCCGGGGAACGCCACCCCCAAAAGGTTGAGAACCGCTGAGCTAGACTAATCCAGTATCTTATCTTCGCTGCCTGAAAGAGGAACTGACTTCCTCCTGCATTGCACTCTGGGAGCAATCTTTCTTCTTTAATATACCATGTATAATCTGAAACACTAGACACATAGGCGGGAGTGAGCAGCTGCAAGCTTTGCTATATAAACAGACTGCAGACAATTCCAGTATACACTTATAATTCCCTACACAAGTATAATATCACAAGGATACAACACTTTAAGTGCCAGGTTGTGGTTGACACAAAAGGTTGGAGGTCCCTGCTATGTGTAGGTAGATATTACAAGGATGCTGCTTAATTTACCTCAAAACATGTAAACAAATTAGTCTTACTAAAATATGTTAATGCCATATTTTATACCTTAATCATGTGACTAGAATGTGCACGGTCCCTAATAAACAAAAATTCATTCAAAAGCAAGCAAACAAATCTAGTGAGATGACATATACTATGTAAACAAGCAAACAAAATAGGTGAGATATAGTAATATGGCTATCTTTCTCACAATAATGGAAATGAGGAACCACACACAGGCAGCTGTGCTGCAACCCTTTATTGGGTGAAGGTATAAACACTACATGTTTCAGGTCTTATGCCCTTTATCAAGACACCTGTAGTGTTTATGCAGGGCTGGCTCCAGGTTTTTATGGGCCCTTGGGCGACAGAGCCTCAGTGGGCCCCCTTGTGGAGCACTCACCAATGGGGAGCCCAGTCCTGTCTTTTTTGCTTGTAGGAGGCGGGCCGCTGTGGCTGGACAAAGCATGTGACATCACACAGGAGCGTATTAAACATCCTTCATGATTTTTTAGACATCATCAATACTAACAGTTTTAATATCAAATTAACCTATTCTATCTCCACTGAGAAGGTAGATTTTCTTGATGTCACTGTGTTTAAGAATGATGATGGTTTTCTACACACAGACTTATTCAGAAAAAAGACAGCTACCAACAGTCTCCTCTCATATGAGAGCTTTCATCCAGCTCCTTTGAGAAATTCCATACCAAAAGGACAGTTTTTACGAATCAGGAGAAACTGTAGTCTCAATTCAGATTATGAATTTAGAGCCCAAGAATTAGAAAATAGGTTTCTCGAAAGACAATATCCTCAGAATATCATTCATAAGGCCAAAAAACACACTCAAAAAATGACCCAAGAACAGGCCCTGACCAATCACATAGATCAAAACTCAAATAGACACAAGAAACCCTTTAGTGGTGTCAGATTTATCACCACATATAACAGCCAATGGGAAACCATCAGGGGTGTTCTTGAAAAAAACTGGCATATATTAAAATCAGACCCCCTTTTCAGAGATCTGATTACAAAACATGCTACCATCACTGCCAGAAAGGCTAAGTCTTTAGCAGATATCCTGACTAAGAGTCATTTCACATCCCCCTTGATTCCCCTAAATAGGGGTTCCAGTTTGCTAGGCTCATATCCTTGCGGAGAATGCACCTTTTGTCAATATTTTCCCAGGACTATATCCATCTCAGACAGTCAGAATCAACATACCTACAAATGAAGACACTAAGATCTCATGTTGTTCCCGAGAGATTTCCCTTCTTTCTGAAAAGTGTAATTTGCAGACATGTCTTATTGACATTGCATTTAAGGCATATGGACTTTTTTGGGTGCTCATATGAGTGGAAACTCCCCTGGTGTCTCATCTTTATTATAATGTAGGTTTGGCTTGACTTGCAAGCATCGGCATGTAAAGTCTGTGACATCATGATGCGCTTCACCTAATGTCGTGCTGTGCAATGATGTCATGTCTGAGCATCTCCACATGATGCCCGCCTTTGTGACATCACAGTCATGCCTCAAGACCACTGCGGGCTTTGGTTGTCTTAATTGCTTCTGTTTTTACAGTGAAACAGAGCTGATGATTTTGATATCAAGGCACTGCAGAGGCCAAACCTGTTCTTATGACCTTAGCTCTATTTTTGCTGCTATTCATTGTTCTGTTGCAGAATTGTTACAATTTCATGAATTGAATTCTGGCCTGCTATATTTACAGTAATTCAGTCCCTAACCTCCATCTAGCGCCCCCCTCCCCTTCCCTTTTTACAGCCAAAATTTTAATTTGAATGGTAGAGCTAGGTGCCAGTGTCCTATGCCAAGTTCATGAAGAACACTTTGTAGAGTGATGTACTTGGGTTCCAGTGGTTTCTCTGACTTCAGAGTTGATCGAAATGCTGAACTGAATTTTCAAAAGGTCCAATTGATATAGCTCTCATTTTCTGTACTTAACTTTGTTCATATGTTTGGTTCATTTGAAAGAAAATTTCTATTTAATATATCATATTTTGTTTAAATGAATGTTGAATGATAATCTACTTACAGAAGACATAAATTTGTAAGACAGAGTTTATATTAAAATCTAGGGTGTTTGCACAGCAGCCTACGTATATGTGTCAAATTAGTATTTTATTTGATATTTTACATTTTTGTATATGCAGTGCTGGGATTGGGCTGGAAGGACATCATTAAGACATCTGCGGTATGGTTGTGCTTCTGGTAAAGAAACAATAGCTTGGTGAACAGAGACCCACTTATGTCTACGCCCACTGGCAAATACTAGATTATTCCGGTGATCCACCCCTGTAGATGGTGATGGATCCAGGATAAATTGTCACTGACATTTCTTATATGTTTTACTTTCCCTGTTTGGTTTTAGTTATAGCTGGACTGCTGGTGTTTGATTGCCTTCTTTAAGTTCAACATCAAATATATGTATGGAAGGCTTACTTTACATATTTTTCAACATTACCTACTGAGTCACATTCTCTGTCACGAGCAGCGCTTACCTTAGCTCCTGCGCTGCTCTTGTTCCCGGCGTCTCTGATGCCGGCAAGCGCTGGGGCTGCGTGTACCCCAGCGCTTCCGAGTTCTCGGCCAATCACGGCCGGCTGACATCACGAGTGATGTCAGCAAGCAGGGGATTTAAAAAGGAGTGTTGTGATTAGCACAGCGCTCAAGTATTATGATTACACTGCTGTTAGTTCACTCGGATCAGCCTGGCGTTGGTACAAGTCTGCCTGTCTATTGTCATCCTGTTGCAGGACTGGGTTCTCTACAGTTCAGTCCGGTGTCTGGTGCAAGTGTCTGCCTGCCTGCTTATCTGTGATTTGTTACAGCCCGCTCCTGTGAAGTGTTACAGCCTCTTTTAGGGATCATCTCTATTTGCCTTGAGCTGTTCCAGGTTGCTGTCAGGGGTTCAAGTGAGTTTCAGCTGCCACCAGTGGGGCATTACCCTGAAGACCGAGACCTGGGAGGTGCCTGCCGCAGAGGCCATACCCCCTTGCGAGGGTTAAGGATGAAGACCTGGCCCTCCTTAGACTCCATGCCTTAGGGTTAACCAGAGTCAACTCCTACTGTGGTACAGAGGATCCACATCTTCATTAAAGTCAAGTTATCCTACTCCTCTCGCTCCCTGTTTGCTTCACGTGTGCATGTACATCTTAGTGCTTCCAGAAGGTATACCACCTTATCCTGTTTTTCTCACGTTTAGTATGCCTTAGTGCTTCTAGAGGCGTAAGAGGTTCTGGGTTTGCTATAGCGCCTCTAGTGGCGACCTAGTTCCCATAGTAATCCCTGTGTGTTCCGTTATACCCGTGACATTCTCCAAATGTCCTATAAATGTATTGATTTAGATTTTATAAAGACATCATTAAAGTCTAAATACGGTGTGTTTCTTCGTTCACATCTTTTGAGAGTTGAAGATAAAAAAAAGATATGGGCACAGAGTTTAGTTATACCCAACTGCTGTAATAACTTCCCTTTTCAATAGCTTTATCAGTTTTTTATTGGTTTTTTTCAGTATGCAGTATATAGGATACTTGTTTACTTTAAGAAATTTAAAGGAAACACAAAGGGATGTGAACTCTGAGGTGTACAAACTGACATTCCTCTTGTTGATTTACAGTATATGGCAGTTCTGCTTTTTTTTCTTTGAAATGACAAAGTGGCATCAAAACCAGTGCATGAAGATATGTCCTTTGTGGTATAAGGGAGTGGTTGATACCCTTTTAACCTTTGCCGACAATCTAAACTGGCAGCTTTGCTATTATTCTTAATTTTAGCACAATCATCTAAACAGTTCCCACCTATCAATTCTTTCAACTTTTGCACTCTGAGCCACAAATCATATACTTGTTTTTGAGGTTTTGTAGTGTTATGTGAGTTGCTTTTTGTTTTTCTATTATCATACTGCTTAAATATGTAGCAGAAAATCTATGAGACAAAAGCGGCTGTGGAATATACAAAAATCCATCAAGTATGTATGTATGTACAGTATCATTTTATTTATAAAGTGCCACAAACATACGCAGCACTGTACAGTTCAGTAATAGAAATATAATACAGACATTGGCAAAGTGCATTAAACAATACAGTAAAAGATCTCAAGGATACATCGCTTTAAGTGCTATGTTGAGGTTAACTCAAGAGGACCCTGCCCCGTAGAGCTTACAGTTTAAAGAGTAGTAGTGAATTCTAAATTATTTCATAAAAAGCTTAACAGTAGGGCCACCAACAGTACAGTTATAGTCATAATAATCGCTGTAAATAATAATCTTGGTTCTTTTATGTTTTTTACAGACCTGGCAATATAATGAAGACTTTTCAGCAATGACAACTGATGATTTTCACTCTTCTGACTACTATAATCGAGTCCCTGTGCCTTGCACTAAAAATGAAATACAGAATTTCATCCAGATCTATCAGCCAATAGTATATACTTTTTTGTGCCTTATTGGCCTTGTTGGAAATAGCCTGGTTCTGATTACCTACTGTATTTCCAGAAAAATAAAAACAATGACAGATATATATTTGATCTGCTTAGCGGTGGCAGATCTCCTACAGCTTATTTGCCTGCCCTTTATAGCCATCACTGCTGTCCAAGGGTGGATTTTTGGAAACGTAATGTGCAAAGTGGTGCAGGGTTTATACTCTGTCAACTTTTTCAGTGGATTCCTTTTCTTAACATGTATCAGCGTGGACAGATACATTGAGATTGTCCGAGCAGTGGAAGCCCATAAATTTCGTCAAAAATCTTTACGCTATAGCAAGTTAATTTGCATCATTGTCTGGATAATATCCATTTTACTTACTCTCCCACAGTTTATATACAGTCAGTCCAAGCTTGTTCGTGGAATGTATATTTGTAAGATGATATTCCCAGAAAGTGTCACCACCACTGTGAAAGGTATCAGCAATTTTTCTCAAATCATAATTGGGTTTCTTGTGCCGTTCTTTGTCATGATCTTTTGTTATTCTATTATTGTCAAGACATTGTTGTCTAGTAGGAGCTTTAAGAAGCATAAACCCCTAAAAGTTATCATCTCCCTTGTGGTGGTCTTTATTATCTTCCAGCTCCCGTACAACGTGGTGACTTTCTTGGACACTGCAGATTTATTACAGAGCAAACAGATGACATGTGGGCTTAGCAATCAGAAAGAAGTTGCTCTCATTCTAACAAGTAGCCTTGCCTTTACCAGATGTTGTCTCAATCCCATTCTTTATGCTTTTGTTGGAGTCATGTTTAGGAGGGATATCCTGCTTCTGCTAAAGAATATTGGCTGCATATCAAGGGAACGTTATGCCAAGTACAATGGTCAGAACAAATTGTACGGCAGCTCTGTAGCTATGGATACAAGTAGTTTTATTTTGTAAATGTTCACAGTCCCTGTACGGCAACCCTTCCAAAGTTATACGATCAAATTTGAAAGTATTTCAAAGGAGTTACTGGTTATTGTTTTAAAATTGCCTTCATAGCATATCTTCTTCAGAAACTATTATGAAACACATTGAATTCGAGCGAAATTTACTAAAGTTGAAAATTATTTTTTTGACAGTCTCGCCTATTTTTCACCCAATTTTCGGGCGAAAAAGTTTTTAAAAAATTTCTGATTTTAGTAAATTTCAACTTTGTGTCATAGTCATTGACTTTAGGAAAAAAAAAAACGCATTCCTCAGTTTTAAATTCCCAATAACAATGGTTGTTTAATTAATTCAGAGGAAGAGAAATTTTCACTAATAAATTGTGGAATTCAGTGTGTTGAATGTTCCTAATGTATTACCTATTATTTCACTCCTACTGTATATCTGCCATGTAGACACTGCTATGTGTATAAGTTTAAACCCTGCTGCATTTAATACACACGGCAATCCATTGCTTACAATGTCTATGTCTAAGCCATTAATAAACATGTTAGCATTGTATGAACATGATCAAAACTTATAAGTGATGTATTTATTTGTATTATGACAAATATAATCTAAATCAAATGTAGAGAACAAACAAATAATGTCAAATCTGTGCTTGATCCTTCAACCATGTTTTCTAACCAAGTTCATGCTTGTGAAGTGCAATATAGTTTTGTGGTTAGCATGACTATATTGCAGTGCTGATCACAGAATTCAGTTCATTCCAAGACCTCATCAGAATAGAGCGTGTATGTTCTTTCCATGCCTGTATAGGATCCTTAGGTTCAATCAATCAATGCTAGGAAGGGATAGTTACATTGTTCACTCTATGGGAGCGAAAGTTATTAACGTCGAAAAGACTGATCTCGGCTTTTCGAGTTTATCCCAAATTTTTCCGATGGAAAGGTAGCCATACTTTAAATTAGTAGTATGGCTAATTTTCCATCGAAAAACTTGAGCAATAATCTCCCAGGATCAACTTGAGATCTCGCAGGATAAACTCAAAAAGCCGAGATCAGTCTTTTCGACATTAATAACATTCACCCTAAAAGTGATTGAACAGTCTCTATAATGTGTCATATTCTTTGTTGATGCTCCATAAATAGTATAGGATAGTAATAATGAGTAACTCATACCTGCTATTACAGTAAAGTCCAGCTTTTAGCTTTTTAATAAGATCTGTCCCCTATTCCACATAGCTGATTGCTACTTATCTAAAACACACTTAGAAATGTGGTCCTTTCCCATCTCTTTAAAACTTTGTTTTTGGCACAGACAACAATATCCCTAAGCTTATATTTTAATTTCTGATCTTCATATTAGAATTACTGTATTTTTTTTATCATAAAACACAATTTTACTGTAAAAAATTTCAACAGAATAAACGCCTGTTACTTGGTCTGGTAGTGATGCTTACCGCAGAGTCCAAACTGTCTCCCTCGACTTACTTTTTCTGTGTGCCCAGGACGAATGACACGTGGGAGAGTCATGCCTTGAAAGAAATCGATGTCATTCAGTTGCAGTTCAAGCAGGGCAACGTAATTGCTAAATATCTTCCTCATGGGAACTGGGTTTAACTTTTTAATTTTTTAAATGGGTCCATTTTAGAGGTGGAGTTTTGTCAGTTTGGGTTGGAGCTTCACCCGGGCAGCACTTTTGCACTAAGCAATGGTCGACTCAATCCCTCCCTTGCTCCTTCTTGTGAAGTTTTGCCACATTGAGCTAGTTATTGACATATTTTTTTCTGGCTGGCCACCTTGGGGTTTCAGTGGGTTGGGGTGGGGGGGTTGCAGTTTTGAAATGCCACAAAAGAAAAGGTGGAATGTTTCAGCATCTGATTTACCTAGATGTTCTCTTTGTGATTCCATATTAAAGCAGATAGTAAATCATGATTGGTAATTAGAAATGAAGCATAGTCATTTCTCCAAATACTGGGTGAAATTTATAAAACTCAAAAAGGTCGTTTGTTCGAAAAATTTTATCAACTTTTTTTTTTTTTTATCACATTTTTTCAATCTTTTTTTGATGGAGAGTAGTCATTATTTTACGGAAACACTTTGGCTACTTTTCCATCGAAAAAAGAAACAATAGAAAAAAACTGATCGAAATGTTTTTGATCGGAAAAACTCGATCAATCAAATGCCAGTTTTTACATAGAAAAAAACTCTATAAGGTCGTTTCCGACATTTTCGAGTTTTGTAAACTTCACCCTTAGTGTTTTTGTTAATGTATGTGTATATAGAATATATTATTTAATATTGCTATATAATATATTTTAATGCTTAAAGAAAAGAAAAGAGTCACTCAAGGGGGTTATTCATTAAGGTGCGAATTCAACTGTCGAATTCTCAAACAGCTGATCCGCAACAATTCTCCCATTGTAAAGTCGCGACAATTTTTTAAAATTAAGATTGCTCCAATTTTCCCATAATAAAGTTTTGACTGTGACAATATTCTCATTATAAAGACGCAACTGCGTCAGTAGCAGCCTATTGCGACTGACTTTAACTGGCGAATTCGCACCTATACACAACAATTCGGACTTTAGTGAATAACCTCCTCAATGCATGAATAACAAAGGTATATATATACCGTATAGGGGGGTAATTGAATAATTACCAAAAATAAAATGTTTAAGCTTTCAGGAATACTAGCTTTACCATCCTAAAAAAGAATAAAGATAGATAAAAAAAAAATCATTCTAAATATATTTTATAAAAGTGAGGTAAATATATTATAAGGAGAAATTTATATTGAGAAATATTCTTTGGGTTTTGCTTTTTTGTATTTTGTTACTTTAAAAAAAAATGTTGCATTTTCTAATTATTGTTAGCAAAATTATTTTTTCCAAATATGTTACTAAAAAAATGTCATTGTATAATTTCTTCTTCTGTCATTTTTTTTTTTTTTTTTTGTTTGGTTCAAAGTTTTTGGCACTGTCCAATAGAAAAGCATAATCTCTTTTCAATTAAACATTGAAACAAAACATGTCCTTATTTTATATATAGCAATCTGCCATCACTCCCTTAAAATAAATACAAACGCTGAAGCTAAATTTGTCTTTTGGTAGATGATCAGTCTGATCATTTTTAAAAACACAGTCCATATATCTGCTCATGTATGGGTTAAAATTGATCAAAAACACTGCCCACACTGGAAAATGTTATCTTATCTATTTTGTATAAATGGCCATCACAAAATGATCCTGTTTTTCCTGTTTCAGGAGATGCAAAAACTTTCTGATTCAATCATTATTATTTTTTTAAAAATCTGTTTATTTATGTATGTATGTATATTTTTATTTATATAGTGCCATTAGATTACACAGTGATGTTCAATCTAATAATGCAATTATAATACAGACATGGGAAAAGTGCTTAACAAAGAAAAAGTTAATTAAATTACAAGCATATGTCAAGAAGGTACATCACTGGGGTTATTCACTAAGGTGCGAATTCGACTGTCGAATTTGCAAATAGCAGATTCCGATAGCAAATCCGTGACAATTTCCCCATTCTAAAGTTGTGACAATTTTTTAATGTTAAGATTGTGACAAATTTCCCATAATAAAGTCGCAACTGCAACAATATTCTCATTATAAAGACGTAACTGTGACAGTAGAAGCCTATTGCGACTGTCTTTATCTTGCGAATTCGCACCAATACGTAACAATTCCGACTTCAGTGAATAACACCCATACATGTGTCAGGTCATGACTGAAACAAGAGGATGGAGGTTCATGCCCCATAGATCTAAATAAGAGGAAGACTTACATAAGCAGATAGGAGGGTAAAAAGTGCAGTAACATACTGTAATTCATTCATTACCCTATAGGTCCAATTAAATAAGAAAATAGATACAAAATAGTCGCTTAAAGATAAAATATGGACATGAATACCAGTGCTAGTGCTCCGTACTAGGGTCTTTCTCCTTGCAGCATTATGGGAACTGAGCATTGTCTATGGGCATTTGAGTTCCATGGAGCAATGTATCTGGGGAAGTAAATGTAGTTTCAGAGGTTGAAGAGGAGCAGGGGAATTATTTGGTATAATTTTCTGGAGTGCAGAAGCACTTTGTCCTACCACTGATGGAGTAAGCGTATCTTCGTAAATTTTCATTGCGCAATATGTTCTCTGTAATTTCTTTTCACTCTCGTGTAAATAGGTTATCCCCAAGGCAAAAAGACTCCTGGGATCCCAGTTTCATTACTACTCACCCAAAAATGCTTTGCTTTGGTTTGCTTAGATCTACACAAACACAGCAGTTTTCTAAAAAGCTACTCTACCAAGAAATATATTTGTGCAATAAAAGAATAGATTGGCAGCTTCAGTAAAATAAAGATATGTGTCATAAACCAACACAGCTGCTCAGCCTTTCAGGACCTTATCTGTGCTATGCCATGACTATGACTTCCTGTTTGGTTTTATTTAGTGGTTCAGTGTATTAAATACAACTTATGCACAGTTTGTTTTATTGCACTGGTTCTCCTAACAGTTACAATACCTTTAGGCCAGTGGTAATTTTCAGCCCGCTCATGCTGTGTTGGTGTCCCGGCTCAACTCGGCTTTGGGTCACGTGACTGCAGCTCTACGAATCTCTAGTAAATTTTTGCTGGAGGGGGGCATCCCTAACATTTAGAAAAACACCCCTGCTTTAGGCTAATTACTGGGAAACATACAAAACATGGCAAACCTGTCCAGTAAACAATAACTAAACAACCCAACATGAACTGGAGCCCCAAGAAAGTTAAAATATTTACATGATGAAAGTGGGAGGTTACGACTTATGCCACTAAAAACGCTCTTGAAACAACTGAGATGTTTATGCGAATGGAACATCAACTACTACTCTAGCAATTCCTCTGATGAGTCCAGACATGTTTGTATGTTTTCTGTCAGCTGTTTCTGGAGTTTGAAGGTGGAGAATAAAAGAATCTGTTTACCTATTCTTCCCAGTGGAATTTTTCTGTCCTGACAGCTACTGACAGCAGTGGTCAAATTGGAAGACACAACTTGGGGGTTCACTGGCAGTAGAGAGATAGCTTCATGCAGGGTTTAAAAGTGAAGATCAGAGCCCATTAGACTCTGCACCCTAGGATAAACCAGCACTAACCTTAATTTTGTAAAAGGATACACATTAAAATATTCCACATGTCCTCTTGGGGTGTTTCCAGGAAGCCTTTGGAAACAAGGACCATTGTGAGGATTCTGCAAACAATTTAACCAGTCTGAATATATTGTTAAAATGAAGAGCTGACCTCACCAGGAAACAAGAGATCAGGGTCCCACTGGGAAACAAGAGATCAGGGGCCTACCAGGAAACAAGAGATCAGGGTCCCACTGGGAAACAAGAGATCAGGGGCCTACCAGGAAACAAGAGATCAGGGTCCCACTGGAAAACAAGAGATCAGGGTCCCACTGGAAAACAAGAGATCATGGGCCTACCAGGAAACAAGAGATCGGGGTCCCGCTGGGAAACAAGAGATCAGGGGCCTACCAGTAAACAAGAGATCAGGGGCCTACCAGGAAACAAGAGATCAGGGTCCCACTGGAAAACAAGAGATCAGGGGCCTACCAGTAAACAAGAGATCAGGGGCCTACCAGGAAACAAGAGATCAGGGGCCCACTGCTAAACAAGAGATCAGGGGCCCACTGGTAAACAAGAGATCAGGGGCCCACCAGGAAACAAGACATTGGAGGGTCACCAGGAAACAAGACATCAGGGGCCCACCAGGAAACAAGACATCAGGGGCCCACTGTGAAACAAGTCATTAGGGGTCCCGTAAACAAAATATTTTCTTCTTGTCTCTCCTAAGAAATGTGTGCTAAGGGAGAAATTATTATCAGACAAAAAATCTTGGTTATTGAAGTGTAGACCCAGCCAGGTGCCTGAACTGCATGACCCAAATTACAACCCAGTGCTTGAATCATGCCACTTGTAAAGGATCCTTGTATGATTTAAAAACCTCTAAGATTTGTAATGGCAACTCTAGGGGTTACTAGCAACTGAACAATACAACAGGACTACTGGATACAGAGAAATGTACGGTAAT
Organism: Pipa parva; assembly: GCA_019650415.1. Classification (NCBI taxonomy): domain Eukaryota; kingdom Metazoa; phylum Chordata; class Amphibia; order Anura; family Pipidae; genus Pipa; species Pipa parva. The sequence continues at coordinate 12,090 of WMED01004998.1, forward strand.
TGAGATGTTTACAGTATAATCCTCCAAGTGTCCTGAAATTGTCAGGACAGTCACCTTTTATGAGTTCTAGTTCCTCTGCTTTAAGTCCCAAATCCCAGTCCTTTCCCTATCCAAAACCTGATTGCTCTCTCCTTGTCACTGGTGCATAGCCAATCAGAAAACAATAGGTGGTGCGCAAGTGAAGTCACCTCCTGGGAGGTACAACTCTGTCCCCCTGTTGCTCACTGGAGAGTTGTGAGGTATCCAGTATAACTTGCGACTATAATAATTTATTTATTATTCAGATGAGTTGGGAAGGCCCCAGTTTTTTGGTGGTGGGGGACCCTTGAATTTCTGATGTCAGCCCTGGATTTATATCATTATTATATAAAAACTGCATGTCTTCATTCCCAAAAAACAAAGTTCATTTGATGTATGAATAGTCCGTTTTGTCTCTTTTTACATTCATTGGGGTTATTTATCAAAGTCGAAAAGGTTTTTTAAAGGCCTATTGCTGGAGGAACAGTCTTTATTTTATTATGTCAGTATTGGCTATTTAAAAATACTCTTTTTGCCATGTGAGAAATAACTTTTTTATGCATTTTTTTAACATCAAAAAGTTATTTTCGATCTTTAAAAATCAGAAAAATGCTTGATAAATAATTGCTATATCCCCACTAGATGGAGTGCTAAACCTTTTTCTTATATTTTCTGTTCTGCAATTCCCCTGCCAGTGTGTACATACTTTATTACTATTAGGGCGAAATTTCTTAAACTCGAAAAAGGCCAATTTCGTCTTTCCGAGTTTCTCGACTGTAAATCTTGCTGTCTGATTGGTAAACATCGATCGATATTGTTCGAACGGATTTTTCAATGGAAAAGTAACCATACTTTACATTAGTGCTATGGCTACTTTTCCATCAAAAAAATCCAACTGAAGTTTCAATCAAAAAGTTTCGATCTGTAAAAATCGATTAAAAAAATATCGATCGATATTTACCGCTCAAACAGCAAGATTTTAAAGGGGATAAATTTGAAAAGACGGAATCGGCCTTTTCGAGTTTAGTAAATCTTGCCCTAATTTAATGTACATTTATATATTCTCTATTCAGTCACACACACACAAACTAGGGACAATCTTAGTCAGATCTTAATTAACCTTTTAGGTTTTTGGATTGTGGGAGTAAACCAGAGTGCTCAGAGAAAAAGCACGCAAGTACGGAGAGAACAAACAAATTCCATGATGTCCAGGATGGAATCGAACTCAGGAACCAGCGTTGCAACATTACCTATTATAATTTTAAAAATATTTTATTTACACTATCCAGCGCACATATCGTGGCAAAAGATCTGCATTATACATAATGTTATGGCTAAAAGCAAAATGACTAGACAGGATGACAGAGCTTATATAACACTAATCAGTGGTATGTGAATTTTTACAGCTGTTTAAATTGAATCATGCTTCTTAGTTTACAAATCTGACCCCAAAAAAACATTGTTCTCCAAGCCTTACCACATAGTTAGCAGGTTTGATCTTACCCTGCAACAAGTTTATTGTTCACATTATAAAGCCAGACACTAGGGGCAATTTAATCAGCCTACAATTAGCCTAGTAAGTTTTTGAATTGTGGGAAGAAACCAGAGACCTGCAGAAAATATATGCCAGGAAAGGGAGAACATACAAATGTCATGCAAATGATGTTCTGGGTAGAATCAAACCCTAGCTTTAAAAGAGTTGAGTTATCCACCAAGCCACAGCACTGTGTGCGAATGGAAAATAGTATCAGACTGGTAAGGGAGGAGAAGGTCCGGGCTGCTGGATGGAAGGGTTCATAATGGACCCTGGGGGCCTAATGAGAAATGCTAAAATCCCACTGGTTAAAATACATAATCAGGGCCACCAGAAGGAGTTGCTGCTGTCAGTTACCTGGATAATCCTGCCTGCGTGGCTCAAACCACAATGCAATATTGCATGTGCTTCCATCTGAGTAGCAAACCTCTTCACCATAGCTGCAGTACCTGCAGGACATTCCTATTGTTTCTAATGGAAAATGACTGGGGACAATTGCTCTTTTTTTTTTTTTATTACAGTGACTGACTAACCCCGTTAATGACATTACCCTTGGAGAAAGCAGCAGAAGTCAGTAATGTATTTTACTGTGTTAAACAAAACATAAACTGATTTACTGCATGAATAAATCCCTGGTATGCTCAATAGACACAACGCCAGGGTCACCTGGACACACAAGTGGAAAAGAGATTATGTCAAAGCCTAGTAATGCGGTTTTAAACAGATCTAAAAGGGGTCATTTGGTAACCATTTGTACCAGAATGTAAGGAAATATTGTATAGGGAATTGGAAAAACTTTATAAACTGCTTCCCAAAAATAAAGTCTCTCTCTTTTTGGAGTGTCAACATCATCATTCACGTTTTTCAATATTTTGAAACACAAACTTTAATACATTAAAAAAAAAATATTCAAAAAGCTTCAAAATCTTTTCAAATGTTTATCCCAGGCAGCTACTGAAAACAACAAACATTGACATATGTTAGCATGCATGCTGGTGGTTAGTGACTCATAGTATAGTCCGTTTACATGGCTTAGGGTGCACCTCCCAATTGTCCCTTTCTGACAGGTAAGTTCCTTCCACTTGCCAAAAGCTGGGAATGCTAACTCGTTGTCCAGGTCCACTATTAATCACTGTTTGGGAAGCAGAGAGTAGTATGAACCACACAATCAGTTCAACAGATAAATACGGTAAGTTTCCCTGCCTTCAAAGCATGTTACCTTAGTAACACAACACAGGGAAGGACATACTGGAGCTCTTCCAACCAGGACCCTCATAGAAAAGTATCTCTTCACCCCTTTCCACTTCACCTTACTGTGTTCCACAGAATCAGAAGGATCAGTCCAGTTGCCTGTAGTTTTAAGCTGATTGCTATTAGAAAGCAAACCGTACAGTTTCACTTTAATGGATATCATGTAGCCAATAGTATAGTCCGTGACTGTACTATATTTGTATTGCTGAATTGTACAGAGCTGCGTAAATTTGTGTCACTTTATAAACAAAATTATATATACATACAATAACAGGCAGGGTTTACTCAAAAGGTTATGTGGCTGAAATTTGAAATTTTTGAACTTTAGGTTTTGTTGGGTATATATTGCACTTAAAAGTATGCTTATATCTTTGCTATTTAGCAATGGCAGACTCAGTTTTGACTTATTAAAGAATTCCCAGTCTTCTCCCAATATCCTTGGATGCTGAAGAATGCTGCAAGCTGTAGATAAATTCCAACTGGAGGTTCCAAGGTTGGGCAAGAAGGGAATTGGGTCTCTTGGCATGGGACTAGTTGACAGTCTTGCCTTTGTCCTCATCAATCTCAATAGCTATAACACCATATATGCTGGTTAGTATAAAGAGAACTATTTCCAGTACTTACATAGCTTCTATCCTAGAGGTACATATATATATTTTATTTTGCTTTTAAAATGTTTTCTGGAAGAATTAAGGTTTGAATATATAATCATATTATTGCAGTTAGTAAACTGAAAAACCTGTTCTGACCTGTGGAAACCAGAACCCAGCTTAGAAACGGCTTTCTTTTCTTCAGCCCCATACTGCAGAACCGCTCACCTGTACCCAGATAATATTAATGTTTCACTGAGGAGAAGTTGGGTTTTATCAGGACAAAGTCTCAATCGTTTGTATAATCTTCCCATGAGGAACTGGAGAAACAGGAAATAAGTTGTATGCTGCTATTTCTATTGACCCTTATTTATATGAAATCTACATATTCAGTGCTTGGCAGAGACTATTTAACCATTTACAATATTCCCTGACCAAGTGGAATTCCATAAGCACAGATACAATTGGCCAAATAACCTACTAGTATGATTTTGTCTGTGAATATTCAGACCACATCCAACAGTTTTTTTAAGGAAAACTAAATGTCCCTTATGAATAAGGCTTTAGAGTATATGTATATGAACCCTGGAGTTCATTTTTTCAGAAGTAATTTCATAATTTACCATACAAAATGATTTACCTCGTTAATAAAGTTATACATTCCTATTATTTCTCCATTCTCTCTATTTTAGGGCAGGTTCACACTAGCGTAATTGCGCTTAGAGTATTTTAGGAAAGTGCCTCCCAAAAATATGCCGGCAAATTCAGGTCAGCATATATTCTAGATGGACTTTCCTATTTTACTCACCCAACGCAGTGTGAATGTTCCCTCGGCATTTGCAGCTCCTCATATCTGGCCGTATTTTGTGTGCAGCATATATACGCCAGAAAAAATGTGATGGCCAGTGTTCCGTACGCAGTGTATGCACGCCATACACTATTGTGGGTGGAACAAGGTAAGTCCATAGGTTTACACTGCAAGTTTTTTTTGTTTTTATGCACGGCGTATATACGCCACACATAAAATTGTCAGTGTGAACCTAGCCTTAGGATGAAATTTATGGAAGTCAGAAAGATTGCTCTTGGTCTTTCCAAGTTTATCGCGTGAGATCTTGCGTTGTTCCTGCATGAGTTTTTCAATTTTTTTATCTCGACTCTTTCAATCTCGATTTTTCATATTCTTCGATGGAAAGGTATACTTTACATTAGTAGTATTGAAAAATCGAGAAAGAAAAACTCACGCAAAAATCTTGTGGGAACACCATGAGATCTTGTGCAATAAACTCCGAGATCGAGAGTGGTCTTTTCAACTTTAATAAATTCAAAGTTTAAAGTAGTTTAGACTACTTTGTCTGATCCCTTCCACCCTGCTGAGCCAGTTTATTCACATCTGATTGGATTGTGCATTGTTAGTGTTCAATTAGCTGCGGGTGCAATAAACATTACAATCAGTATAGTCAAAAAAAAACTGTGAAACAAATGAATTTCAGTAATGCTTTATGTGATACTAACACCTGTGGAGTCTTTACATCTTTCTAAAGATCTTTGAATGGTACCTACAATGTCATGTTTACATCATTTTGCCAGTAGCTTCTATGAGCTTAAGAATCATTTGTGATTTTTCTCATATATAGTCAAATCAGACCCAATAAGAGAGAAATCAAAAATGATTCTTATAAAAAATGATTCAAATCAGACCATTGTGGGCGTGGGTTTCTAACCATGGGAATTCTGGTAAATGTAGTTCGACTTCAGTTTGCTACTGAGAGCAGACTATACTATTTTTGAAACAGGATATACTGAAGTCAATGTTGCCCTGCAGTATTGAGTAATTTATTAGTGCCCAATTAAAGGGGTCAGTATATATATAATACTAACTGTATTATGCTTTCCACAACATTGGTTGGTTAATTTGGGCTTGTCAGTATTTCGGTGCTATTGCTTCAGGGTCTCTATGTGGGGTTAAGGGTGAAGACCAGATATCCCATATACCCCATGACACAGGATAATTAGTGCATATCTCGCTACAGCAAGAGGATCAGCCTTCTGGCATCTCTTGCAGACTCACTGTGGGCCCCTAGGGGTATCTCAAGTGAACCTCAAAAATTGTGTGTCTGAACAATACACAACACTTGTAACAACACTAAAACCCATTAATTATCATTAGGTACATCCAACTAAAAACCTGGAACTGATTAAACTGCAGCCATTCATGGATTAAAATTCTACACACAACATGAATATACATATCATTTCTAAAACCCTGAACTATGAGTTAGATTGATGATTAAAATACAAATTACTTCATACATACACTCTATTAACCAGCCACTAGTTCAGGTAGGATTATAATACATAGTACCATTTAAATGAAAATGCGATTTAGGACACACATAGGGGAAAACATATCCTGCAGACTATCTAAGGGGAAAAAAAATAACTATAGCAATAAATAACTATATTCTAATTTTTGCTACCTCATGTATGTAGGCTTTTAAGGTTTATATACACATATATGGGTCTTTAATTGCACTGAATCAATAGTCTGTCTCACAGGCCAAATGGAGTGATTAAGTTGGAGGAGATTATATATTCTGCAGCCTCTTTTTCCTTATACCAGTAGTACTCTGACGGAGTTCACCACCTGGTGGAACTTTGTGTCCATGGTGACTAGTCAACTTGATTGCCCACTGAATTAAAAAAAAAGTTGGCAGCTATTTCAGCCAAAAATGACCAAATAGTTTTACTGGCATTAGCCGTATTACTTCTTATTTGTTATGGAAAGACAAAAATGATCTGTAAATTGATGTTGTTATATTGTCCTGATCATGTAGACATGCCAGAGGGGGCAGGTCCCATGATAATACCTTTTCTCTGGTGGCATAGCTTAGAAAGAAGGAGGTTCAAGCAGCCAAAAATAATATCTCCCCCATGCTCCCAGTTGAAAAATGTAAGGAATGGTAATAGCCAGAGTTACTTCGGCTCTGCCAAATATGAGATGTCGCTAAAAGCAACTCCAGAATTTGAATTGTATGATGATGCGTCTGTGAATCAATGCTCAACTGCATGACACATATGGAAATATAAAAGCCAGGAAGAAGATAATCTTTGGAAAATAAAAAGATTAATCTCAAAACTCTGACAAATTTTCCATATAAATCTTGCTGGATTTTGCATGAATAATTCTGTGAAATGGTGATATAATATTAAAATTAGAATTGTATATATTTGAAAAATATGGGATGATTTAGAAACTTAGGGCAATAATTAAAGGGAAACTAAAGGTTAGATGTTATAAGGCGGTGATGGCGATCCTATGGCACACTATGGCACACCTATGAGCCCTCTCTGTTGGCACCCGCGCTGTCGCCAAATCCGCCTTCAGTACAGGCCGAAGACCTGATCTGACAGTTTTCAGGCAGGATCTGTGGCCTGCACTTAAGGAGCGCTCGCTCGCAGGGAAGCTCTCCTTCCCCGACGCATGCTCGCTCTTCCCCTGATACAGGTGCAATGACGTCACTCAGCAGCGCCGGCACCTCAGGGGACGGCACTGGTGAGTGACGTCACCTTTTCAGCACTTGGTGCCATCACCACCACTGTTATAATTACTGTTTGAAATGCTCAGACATACTTACTGGTAGTGCTGCTTAACTGAATTTGTTTTAATTTCTTCTGTGCAGTGATCTTTGCCAGCTCATGCCACTGAACTGTCTTTTGCTGGACCAACAGTGTAAGTGAGTGAACACTTAATAAGGGGGTTATTCATTAAATGGTGAACTGTCACGAAAATGTGCGAATTTGTGTACTTTCTCCAACCCTGATTAGTTAAACTCTGATGTGACTTATTTGCGACCAATTCAGATGCTTACACCAGCTGTGGACTTATGGAGCTCTTCACATCAATTTGCGTGCACGTGCACAGGTAATTTGGCTATTCAGCATGCAACAGAGTGTGTCGAAGGAGCGGATTCTGCAAGGCATAGTGCTGCGAATTCACCTGGTTGCTTTCACCACATCAGAGTGGCAAATTGAGGGGTTGATGGCAGGGCTCCAGTGTTGCTTAAAGGAACAGTCCGACCCAATTAATAAAAAGTAATGTGTGTTGTAAATACATAATACATTTTTTTTCTAATATACTTAGTCAGTCTTTTATATGAGGAAAGGTATTAATTATTCCATCTGTGTAGCAGTACACAGCTCCTTCTGTGTTTACTTCCTGGTTGGATTCTTGTGCCACTGACACAACGGCGTCTCAGGAAGGTCAAAATTAATAGTTAATGAATAACCATGGGCAGTTACAATACTTACAGCTAATGGTGTATGCTGTCAGTAGCAAGCGCTGATATTAAGCATGAGAGAGACCAAATCCGTATAAAAAGAAAGTGAATGTTTCAAGTCCATATAAAAAGAAAGTCAATATTTCAGCCCTTTCTTTAACAATTGCTTTTGCTTGGTTAACTTCACCTGGGATAACTAAACAAAAAAATGTGAATGACAGTTTAAAGGTTCTGATTGGTTATTTAGCATTATCCAGTCTGTCAGTCAAT
>WMED01004999.1:0-13780 GCA_019650415.1 Pipa parva
GAGTGTGCTGCAGACCAAACATCATCCCAGATACCACCCTGACTGTGCTGATGGGAGAGGGAGAGGACGCAGCTGATTTCCAGGGCTGGATCCCAGAATATGAGGTAATCTACCACTGTGCATGCCACGGCTGCATGATGATGGTTATCCTCTCGATTTCTACAGGTAGTTATCGAATAATTGAGGGGCAACGATTATCTAGATAATCGTGCCGATTTCAACATTATTCGATATTATCAATCAACACTATTCATCAAGGTCATGGAGAGTTACTAAACTGGTAGTGAGACTGAGGGACTCATTGTCAAAAGGGTGAATTCACCTGTCGAATACACCTCGCTACAATTTGAACCCCATTGCCAAAATAGAAGTAAATTCACTTCTCACTGTTGACTAAGCAGAGAATTCAATTGTCAAACAAGCGGACAACTGCAATCACTGTCGCATGTGTAGTGTGGGATCATCAGGTGGATAGAAGTAGGATGAGAAGTCACGTGGAGTTAGGTGAATTTGAGATGTGAAGGACAATGACATCAGTCTCATTGTATCCTACTAACTGTATTCTGTGAATATTCTTTTTCCTTGTCCCTAGATCAAATTGTCATTTAGTCTCAGACACCATTGTCATGTTTGAATGAATAGTTGCCTTACACAACACTGGAGCCCTACCATCAACCCCCCCAATTTTTCATTTAGAAAAGGCGAAGTCAAACAGGTGAATTCGGAGCAGGTCACTCCTTAAACACACTCCGCAACTTAGTCAGTACTAGAAGTACCTGTGTACGTGCACACAAAGGGATGCAAAGAGCTCCATAAGTTTGTAAATTTCAAAATTGTACACGTATTGACCACCTTGCAGATTCAATAAGCGAACATGGTGAAGTGGCAAATAGATGTGAAATCATAGCTCTACATGACATTTTGGACTTTTGACAATGCTTTTTGGAATATACAATATATAAAAAATGAACTAGAAGGAAATGATGTCAGATTCATAGGATGAGCCCTTTCAGTGACACCCCACCTACTGTGTTTTTGGAGTGATGCTAAATTGCATACATATCAGATGTAGGATTAACAGTTCATTTAGCCACTTCAGTAAGTCTGTGTTAGTTTGATGATCTCTTCAGTGAAATGTACTACTGTGGCATGGCATACCTTTCTTTGGTAAGACTAGATAAGACTAGATAGTCAAGATCCAATATGTTTAGGGATGGTGTTCTAATTCTTTCAGAGATTGAAAGGTTTATTCTCTAAAGTCCGAATTGTTGCATAAAGGTGTGAATTCGCCAGATAAAGGCAGTCACAATAGACCACTACTGTCGCAAGTTGTGTCTTTATAATGATAATATTGTCGCAGTTGTGACTTTACCATGGAAATATTGTCATAGCCGCAACTTTTTCAATTGTTTCAGTCATGACTTTACAATGGGAGAATTGTTGTAGTCACATATTTAATATGGGAATCTGCTGTTTGAGAATTCGACACTTTAGAGACTAACCCAGACTTTAGAGAATAACCCCTATTATGTGTTACTCTAAAAACCCAGTAGGTTTAGTGTTACAGCAATATAACATGACAACAGTTTTTAAATCAATTGTCAAAGATGTGACATGCAATTGAAATGTAAACCAAATAACTAAAATGGCTACATAATACATATTCTATTGAAACCTGTCAAACAGAACTGCTGAAAAAACATATTTAAAAATTTGCAAACATTAAGGAAATCCTGGCTGCGTTATGGTTATTAAGCAAATGTTTAAACTGACACTGTTTTCTAATTGCTGAGTACTTCCCACCTCACTTTACATTAGTATTACATCAGTATTAGTTTTACTGAGTAGAAAGACTTGCTTGGGCATGTTCAGATATAAACAGTGCCCAGGGCTCAGATGGAGGAGGGACTAAACTCAAAAATGTATTCCATGAATGGCATGCCCTACTTGACATGTTAAGACTGATAGCTGGAGCTTTGTAAGTTAAAAATACCCATTGAGTCTGGGTAATAAGACTATTCTAAGTTAGGTTAACCCATACAGAGTCATTCATTTTGAGCCATTAGTGTCACTTCAAAGAGTTTTACTGGCAGAAACAAACTGAATAGGTGCACTGAAAGTAGTTTTTCAGAAGTTGTTAATTTGAATATTATGAGTTAGTGAGTTATTTTGCACCAACCACAGTATATGACGTTAAATTATATTATACCAGATTTAAGGGGATGTTTTTTATGCTGTAGAAGAACTGATAAAAAAAGCCATTCACCAGTTACTTAGGACAGCGGGGAATACTTAGAAAGAAGACATTTTTTTTCTTTGTTTTTACAACAACATAAAATAATTTTGACTTTTGATTTTGTTGACACAGAATTAAATCTCATCTGGAGAGATATTTGTAAAGCTTTCAGATGATTTTACAAATTCAAACATTTTTCGACATAAAAAAAAATGCATGAAAAAGTGACTATCAATATGTCGATAAAAGCTTTTTAAATAGGTGAAACAAGTGCAAAAATTTCCTATAAAGTAGGTTAGGTCGATTTTTTTTTTTTTGCACGCTTGGATGTTTTTTAAGGTTAAAAAAATACCGTTGATATCAATATTGGTATGCAATAGAGGGTCAACCATATTGAAAACAGCGAAAAGAGTGTCAACTTTGACAGATCGATATTTATCAACATCAGTCTCTACCAATATCACCAACATTTTATCGCTTCTTTTAAATCTGCGAAGTTGAAAACTTTCGTGAATTCATAAAATAGGTTTGAAAAGTGTTGAAAACCGACAAAACAAATTTAATAAGTGAAATGACCTTTATAAATTTTCCCCTATTATATACCAAAAAGGAGAAAATATTTACCTTACAACTCTTACGAGTATTAAACACTAAATAAATGAACACATGACTTTTTACCTAATTTAGGTAAGTATTTCATAGGTACTGTATCTTTGGACAACAATTACAGCGATATGCAATTACATAACTTCTAAAACTAGTTGAATGTTCTAATGATAATTTGCATGTGTCATAATAATTGGGAGTGATCAGTAATCCATTCAGTTATTTCATAACCTAACAAGGAATGATTATTTTGTAGTGATTTGTTTTCATTTGAACATGGAAAAATCTTTTTCTATTGATCTGTGTCTAAAATGTCTACAATAATGCACAGTGATTATTACACAATAAAGTGGGGGATGGGTAAATCAATAGGATCAATGCACATTGATAGTTATTATACACTCAGGGGTAAAAATGCCTAATTTTTTACTTTTTTTGGTTTGTTTTAGTGGGGAATTCATGATAGTGCAAAGTGAGGTGCGGAGTCTTCGCCTCACTTCACACTGACTGAAATGCGCTCGCTGATGTCCTGCACGCGGACATCAGTGAACACTTTAAAGGGATTCCAATCTTGGCGAGGTGACTCTTTTGGTCTCGCCGAGACTGGAATCCCTTTAAAGCACTCGCTGAACAGCAGAACATCAGCGAGCGCAGAACAGACAGTGCGAAGTGAACCGAAGACTCCGCACCTCACTTCACACTATCGTGAATTCCCTCCTTAGTGATGCAAACATGTTTTAACTATCTTCCTACCGAAATAGAATAGGAAGAAACAGGTTAAAAATGTAAAAAATATGATAATGTTTACAGTTTCTGGGATTTTCTTGTTTTGCCACATTCCTGACCATTTTGAAGCTTTTTTTTATTATTTTGATGCGATTCTGCTGTCTTTTTGAAAAGTATTTTGTAATTTTCACAGCACAACCGTCCCTTAGGACAAAAAAACAACAGAAAAAAAAATATCAACAAAATGTAAAGTGTCTGTACAACAGAACTGAAAAAAACTGATTTTAACACTGATAAATATTGTTCAGGGCGAAAATGAAACAGAATTGCACAATGATCAAAACCACTCTGCAAAAAAAAAAAATAAAAAAAATAAAAAACTGACAGTAACACAAAATTGTAGGGAAAGAAAAATAGATAAAGAAAAAATGATAAGTTGGTAAAATAGTCAAAACTTGCTATAGAATCAAAATGAAATGGGCCCAGATAAGAGGCTCAACAAAACCTTTTCAAAGAGTAATTTTTCACATGCCCAAGAGGTCTTTAAATATCAGCAACTGCTATAAGACACCAAGGTATCTTTCCATAATATAATCTTATTGATTGCAACAATTACATACAACTGGCTTTCACTTGGAGCTAATTATGACCATATGTTCAGGCCGCATGTTAATTACTGTACTATAAACAGGATCACTGGAAAGAGTGACTGTGGTGAGAATGACATACTGGTAGGTATTCCTATGTACAATGTAGCTGCATCATTTTATTGAACATAGTGTGAACAACACAATTTAATGAGCCAGAACAAACTGAGATGTTAAATGTAGCTTTGCAATGAACTGTTTGATGATTATTTAGAGGTGAGAATTGTTCACTTCTGAATAATGCATTTCAGAGTAGAGATGGACATTTTCACAATGACAGATCATCTTCAGACTAATAAATAGTCCCATTCTATGCTGATGTGCGTCTGGAAAATGTTGTTTCTGGGTCATCTCACTTTCTTTGGACCTTTGTTAAAAATCCTTTCTGTTCTCTCATAACAGATGATTAGATGTTATTATAATTGATGTAGGTATCTTATTCCTACTCGGCACAATTTCAATAGATTATTACAGCTATTGTCATGGTTGATGAGAAAGGTGATTGATGGCATAAATCATGTTATATTGCATAATGTGGTAATGTTTGTGAAGTTAAAACAGATGCTGTTAGATAGAAAGCACATAACTGAATGTGTTATCTTCTGCTATAAGAAATGTTTTTCTTCTGGAATATAAAGAAAGATCACTGCAGGAAAATGCAAGTATTGCATATTTAATCTGCTTGGAATCTTGTATATGATAAAAATGTATGCTTTGTATCTATCACAATTGGTAAAGGGGGAGTTAGGGATGAATTTTGCTTCTAAAAAATGTTTTGTAGCTGACTAGAGAGTGATGGAGCTGGCTTTATTCTAAATAAAGTTAAGGGTTCCATCTTTAAATGAGCTAGGTTGAGCATAACGGCGCTCCTTGGCACCTTCAACTCATCTGCTCTCTTCGCTGTGGTTTCAGCTGACGAGAGACAGAGGTCCTGAACTGCGCAGTAAGTGGCCAAATCTATGGCGAATGGAGTCAACAAGAGCCAAAGGCGCCAAGGAGCTCCGTCATGTTCAACCTTGCTCAGGCCAGAGAAGAGCTGACAAGAGGCTGCTCAATGGTACACTGGAGGAATGTCAGAAGGGAAGAAGGCAGGAGAACTTGCATGCAGGGGAGGAAGGGCACACAGGGGAGGGATGGCAGGCAGAGGAGGGATTGCAGGCAGGGGAGGGGTGGAAAATTCTATTAAATATTTTATCACACCATTTGAATCAGAATATTTTTTTTTAATTTTCCTCTTTGAAATCTTAGGTGGGTCTTATGGTCTTATGGTCAGGTGTGTCTTATACAATCAAAAATACCAATATATATATATATATATATATATATATATATATATATATAAACACATGGAATTGAGCAACATTTTAAAAGAGAAATAAAGTTATAAATAAAAAGAAGGCATCTGAAATAATAACTTAGTTTAAGGTGAAACATGGAATTGACAGCTTGAACTGTACTATCATTGCCATGCACAGAGGCAGACTTGACAGCACTTGCATGGGTACAGGAGCCAGCATGAAGCTCCTCCTACTTATGCAAAAGAGCATACATGTCATCATGCTCATTGCATTTCATATTTTTTGCCAGTGAGAGCAGCATTCTAATTGGGGGAGCAATGAGAGTGATGACGTATATGCACTTTTGCAATGCCGAATTGACTAGGTGAGTGGAGCTTTTCACTAACTCCTGAACCTCCTTAAGCACTGTTAAGTCTGTCTCCATGCATGGCAATAAAAGCACAGTACAAGCTGCCATTGCCATGTTTCAGCTTACACTAAGGTATTATTTTATGTGCCTTTTTTTTATATCTAACTTTAGTTCTGCTTTATAGAACAGTTTACATTTCACCACCGATAGCTGCATGATGTGCAAAAATGATCATTTTGAACCTGTGTAATTAATATTTCTCATGGCAAAACAGTTGAAGTAGTAGCATGTAGTTCCCCTTAAAATACAAGCTTTGAGTTGATCACTGGGAATATGGAAAAGGCAAACTTAGTGAATGGCTTTTTCAGTTCTCAAAGAGCAAACAGCGAAGAACGCCCAGTGGAAAATTGTGTTAAAGGAGAACTAAACTTGGGCTTAATCCCTTATTAAAAGGGTGTATATGATAAATAAGGACACAATAAAACTGAAAGCTCTGAGATCAGACTCACCAATAAGGTGTTATGAGCTCCTGCACTGATTTGGCATCCATTTTGCTATTTTAGACACGCCTACTCCTACGTGCTAAATGTTAGCACTGTCCCACCTCTTGTGTAAATGAAGATCTAGCGGCTTAGATTGCATTTTGGAAATAGATTAAAAACTGGCTAAAAGATCACCTCCAGAGAGTTGTGGTCAATCATTTTACTAAATGGTCTTCTGGGAAAACCACCACAAGACTCTGATTTAAATCATTATTGTCTGACCTATTTATGAAGAATATAGAAGTGTAGATACAAATACAGTTTCTGTTCTGTGCAGATGAGACAAAGCTATACAGTAAAATAAAGTCCATTGAGGAAGCTGACAAGTCATACATTTACCTTGACATAATAAGTGACTCAGCAACTACAGTTCATGGCAAGTGTCATGTAGACAAATGAATGTTATGCATCCGGTGCCTAAAATGAGAGAACATCATACACTTTCGGAGGCATAAAACTGAGTAAGGCTATAATGTGGAGGGATCTGTAGATACTTACCGTAGACTTAATTATAGCCAAAAATAACAATTTGTAATTTTCAAAGCTAGTTTTTATTATAAGAGAGATTGATTGAAAAAAAAAAAAAATTATATTATTCTTTTTCATTGCAAAATTTACTGGTCAAAACCTCACTATGAATAAGCAAGTCCAACAAATTTGTTCTTTACACAAGGTGATCTAAGATTCTTATTAAATATACCGGGATAAGCTTTTCACTTGAAGGAACAATCAAAAGACATGCGGGTGCCCTCTGAGACTGAATGGAAAAAGATTTAGGGCAAAACTTATTAAAATTGGAAAGACCGCTCTTGGGGGGAAATCACCATTCAGCGAAGTGAGGTCCAAAGCCTTCGGCTCACTTTGCAAATGGTGTTGTGCGCTCACTGATGTCCTGCACGTGGACATCAGCGAGCGCATTAAAGGGATTCCCGTCTCGGCGAGGCAACTCTTTTGGTCTCACCGAGATGGGAATCCCTTTAATGTGCTCACTGATGTCCGCGTGCAGGACATCAATGAGCACATTATAATACCTTTTGCGAACTGAGCTGAAGGCTTCGAAGCTCACTTTTCTGAATGGTGAACTCCCCCCTTGGTCTTTCTGAGTATATTGCGTGAGATGTCATGTTGTTCCCATGTGATTACCGCATGAACTTTTCTATAGTATTTTTCAATGGAATGGTAGCCATACTTTACAATAGTAGTATGAAATCCTATCTTTCGGAGCACTAGCACTGATCTTTATAATTTATTTTATGTGTATACCTTATTTTATCTTTATTCATGTTTAATATCTGTATTTATCTATTGTATTTATTTATCTATTATTTATCTACTGTATTTATCTATATTGATCTATTTATTTGTATTTATTGACCTGTGTCTCAATGCATTTATACAGCTCTTATTGTCCTTCTATCTGTGTATGTAAGTCTTCCTCCCACTTAGATTGTAAGCTCTACGGGGCAGGGACCTCCATTCTCTTGTGTCAACCTCAACCTGGCACTTAAACTGACGTATCCTTGTGATATTTTACTTATATTGTTTAATGTACTTTTCCCATGTCTCTATCGTACTTGTATTGATGAATTTTACAGCGCTGTGTAAATTTGTGGCGCTTTATAAATAAAATTACACATACATACATGGCTACCTTTTAATCGAAAACTCGATATAAAAACTTGTGCCGGTAAACTCACGGGAACAATGCAAGATCTGGCGCTATAAACTCAGAAGGACTGAGAGCATTCTTTCCATGTTTAATGAAGTTAATCTCCAGTTTCGAAAAAAAGTTCTTTCATGTAATAGTAATGAAACTGGATTTTATTTTACAGGAACTGGTTCTACCAAAATCTCTGGAGTGCTTAAAAAAAAAAGGTTTGGATAGTAAATTAAAAGCACTTACCATTAGGGCTTATTTAAATCAATAAGAATATTTAGTAGCATGTTGATTTAGTCTAATCACAACTTAGGGAGTCAGAAAAAAAAAATGGTTTTCCCATTTTTTAAAGCAAATTTAAATATGGTTTATTTATTTGAAGAAGCTTAACCTGATGGACCTGTGTGTTTTCTTTTGAAACCTTACTAACTAAGCATCTGTCTTGATCTTAAATCATTTTATTAGAGACAGAAATAAATGTTTGTTAAGTGACAGTTCTGCAACATCTGTATGATAAACTTCCCCATATAGCTAGGGATTCTTTTGTATGAAATGAGTAAAGAAAATATCGATGTAATAAAATGATCTACATAACTAGTGGATTTCTCCAGTCCACAGCCTGCAAATGTAATTCATCCTCTGTCATTGAATATGTTTTCTGTAGTCATTTTAATCCATTTATGCTTTTTAAACCTCATAGAATTATACACATTTGTGTAACTCTAAGCCTGGAAAGTGCAGTGCCCCTTGGCTCCTAATCACCATTAGAAGGGTCTGTTTGAGCTTGTAATGAGTCTGTTGAATGGTAAAAGGAAACAATTTTCCCACATTGTTCTGTATGCGTTAATAAGATTGCATAATGCTTTGAATTACAGACATCATCTGTTTAGTTCCCTGTACAGTTTTTCCCTCAGGGCTGTAATATCCATATGGGAATTAATGGTTTTCACAGTGAATCTCATACAAAGTTGGGAGAAAATGACATACTGTTTCCTTCCTCAGTACTATTAAACTATACCAGTTGTATGCTGGCTGTGACACATCATTCATTAGACTGCAATAGGAATAAAGACAGTGGGTGGTATACATCAGTGTATGTATGTATGTTTATTTGTAAATATTCATTTCTTTATATTCCAAAAAAAAAGATTTTAGAACATTTCTGCTTTTGATAAACCTGTGGCGCTTGCTTTTTTGCAGACTTGTGTGGGTTGAAAATGAAAATTTGATGTAACATTTCTTTGATTTTATATAAGATTTGAAAATAATTGATTTACAATGTATCACAATAATGTAATTGCAATTGCTAAATAATTTCCCGCAAAATACAGTCACCCAGTCACATCCATTTTATTAAAAGAGCACTGTTTTCCCTCTGAATTTCTATGCAAAAAAATATAGGTTTACAAAGAATCATGTATGTTTGTAATGAATTATGTGCATACACTCGACCACTCGAGTAGTCTCGCGAGACTGGAATCCCTTTAAAGCGTTCGCTGATGTGCGTGTGCAGGACATCAGCGAGCGCATAACAACATGTGCGAAGTGAGCAGAAGGATCCAGAGCTCACTTCGCACATTGCTGAATTACCCCCATAGAGTTCAAAATAAATTCTGTAAAAAACAAATTAAAGCAGCTAAGTTTGTGTTGGAGTTATGTTTAGTAATAGTAATTACTGATATATAGATATCCACATTGACTCAGGACTGACTCACAAATGATAATTCACAGGTAAGCTGGGAAGGAGGCAGTGAGTAAAATGTAAAATCTATAGGCAAGACTGACCTCTAGTGGGAGAGGGTTATCTCAGATTAGAAGTGAGATAATTTGCATAGAGTCAGATACCTACAGGTTGATGGGAAGAGAGATAAGGACCTAGAATAGAAAATCTAATAGTGGAGATATTGTAATAAGGAGTGGAAGGGGATCAGTACAATGTAGATTCAGTACAGTGCAGCAGGATGGAGTGACTGGGTTCCTAAAGGGATTACACCACAATTATCCAGTTAGCTTATGGACTTCATAAATGGAAACTTGGTAAAAGATAGTTCTTTGGAAAAAGGTGATTGCACTTAATTTAAATAAAAAAGGCAAAAGACATTCTAAAGGCAAGAAACTTGATTACAAGTGTTCCAAGAGATGAAGGCTGACTTCTGGTAAGAAGTACCATAATGACTGGCTCCGGAGAGTCTGCACAGACTGATAGTGGGGGACCCTTATACTGGACAATCAGGTAAAGGGGAACTAAGCCATTCACTGACGGGATTAATTCTCATGCCCATCCACTGAATCCACATAAGCATGCGCCCATAGTACCAGACTTAAGTCATAGTACAGGACTATGAGAAGGAACTGACAGAGTCACAAGGAGAGTAATTATTTACCGCAAAGGGGTCATAAAATACAGGTTCATGGTGTATGTTGAATTAACACTAAGGTAATCAGCATCATTGAACTGTAACCAGAGAAAGAGGATCCTGTCACAGTGTGTTCACTGTAATGACTCTGCTTTTCCAATAAAAGCAATAAAGCAACATTTTTATTATAAAAGAACTGTTGGCTCCCTGGAATTTATTACAAGGTTAAAGGATAAGTAAAGGAACCATAAGCAAGAGTGTGGGATAGTACCAAGCGAGGCCCTACCTGAGGTACAAGGATCATGCTGCTGGGTATTGCACATTAGTGCAGGTGGTGACACGATACCCCCTGTCACGTGTGTAACATTGGACACAGAAAGACTCAGTGCCCAAGAGAGTAAAAAAAAAATGTTATTTAATTACATAAATAATAAAAATATTAAAACTGATAGTGTTAGCCCCTTAAAAAATAAATTGGGGTATATGCAGATCAGGAGAAAGCAAAAATTTTCTAAATACCGTATATATTTGTGTATAAGTCGATCTCATGTATAAGTTGAGGACAGTTTTTGGGCCAATAGTTATGAAATTTGCTATGACCCATGGATAAGTCAAGAGTAAAACTTGGGGTTTTTGTTGGCATAACATATTAAAGAATTGTTGTAAAAATACAAGATAGCAATAAGATTTTATTTATTTCTGTTAGCTACAGTTTAGTGTGTGTTCTCCTTTAAGGGGCAGTCTCTGACTGCATGTGCTTTTGTGTGCTCTGGTCTGGCCTCAGTCCCTTTGATGGTGTGAGAGTCTGCAACAATGGGTGGATGCTGTTAAGAGGCTTTCCCAACTAACCCCCCGGTGAGTTTATTCAGTGCTCTTGTGTGTGTGCTGTAATTACAATTAGTCACAGATTCCAGTCAGTGCCTCTCCTGCTGTGCTGTTTGTGTCATGGCTCCAAGTGGCTCTCTCTAGCCTGCTCTGTTGATCTTTTTTTTTTTATGCTTTCAAAACTAACCTGACTTGTGTATAAGTCGACTGTACTATTTTAAATGATTTTTTAAACTAAAATTTCTCGACTTATACATGAGTATATTCAGTAAGTTTTTTCCCACTGTGTTCACAGAGGAAAATTAAATGTCAGGGGAAATGAAGAAAGATAAAGTAAATGCTCCCTTAAATGTTGTCTGTCTAACCCAGGATGAAGTACTGCGCTATCTTAACATGTTTAAAATAGATAAATCACCATGTCCAGATGATATACACCCTAGGTTCTTAAAGGGGAACTATATTCAGATTACATATTTTCATATGCAGTACTGTACCTTAGTGAGAAGTGTTTCTCCCCATTTGATGTTTATTCTGAAGCAGAATGATTTATTACAAAGCCCTGCAAAACTCCCACACCAGGAAATGTGTGTGTGACATTTACCGGCCAGTTTTCCATCAAAGGGTACCACCCTCCCCCCCCCGGACATTTTTGCCCTACTTACTACGTATCTCATACACACAATTCATCATTTCTGGAATGTTATTAAGCATAACTGATGAGACCAAAAGGTCAGCACACTGCTTAACCAATAGCAGTCAGGCAGTTTTTTCTTTTCATGTTTAGCAATTATATCACACATTTCCTGGTCTTGGATTTTTTCAGGGCTCTGTAATAAATCATTCTGCTCCAGATGAAACATCTACTGGGGAAAAATGCCTCTCACTAATGTATAGTACTGCTTATGTAAATATGTAATTTGACTATAGTTTTTCTTTAAGGGAATTAAGTATTCTCATTGGCAGACCATTATTTTTTATATTTATAGACTGTTCCATAGGACTGGTGTGTAGCAAATGTGGTACCTATTACAAAATAGGGGTATAGGGGTCAAAGTGTGAGCCTGAAAATTACACATCTGTAAGTCTAACTTCTATTGTGGGTAAACTGTTTAAATGCTTTCTAAGAGATTCCATCCTAGAGTATCTTAACATAAAAAATGTATAACTCCATATCAGCTTGGGTTTATGAGAGATCAACCTACAGAGAACAAATCTAATTAGCTTTTATGAGGAGGTGAGTTATAAACTGGACCAGGGGGAGTCACTGGGTGTGGGTGTCTTATACCTTGCTTTTTCCAAAGCATTTCATACCGGCCACATAAAAATCTGGTACATAATATGAGAATGGTTTGACTGGAGGAAAATGTGTGTAAATGGGTTAGTAACTGGCTCGGTGATAGAAAACAAAGGGTGGTTATTAATGGTAAATATTCACACTGGGTTACTATTAATAGTGCTGTACTCAGAGGTCAGTTTTGGACCCTCTTCTATTCAATATATTTATATATGACCTATGAATTGCATAGGACCTAGGAATTGCACAGTAACTTTACAATTTTTGCAGGTGATATTAAACTGTGTAAAGTAGTTAATACAAAGGAGGATAGTATTTTATTACAATGTGGCAAATTAGGTTTAACTCTGATAAATGTAAGGTTGTGCATATTGGAAGGGAAAATGAAAGTCAAGATTATTTTCTAAATGGGAAAATGCTGGGCAAAACAAACATGGAAAAGGATTGGGAATTTTAGTTGACAATAAACTTAACTATAGCAACCAGTGTCGAGCAACAGCTGCCAAAGCAAATAGGATCATGGGATGCATCAAAAGGGGTATAGTTACACATGACAAGAGCATTATACCGCTTTACAAATCACAAATAAGACCACACATGGAATACTGAGTGCAGTTTTGGGGACCAGAGTACAAGAAAGATGTAGAGTTTCTGTGGGCTCAAATGTAGCAATAAAGTAATACAAGGAATGGAAAAATTAGAGTACCAAGAAAGATTATCAAAATTAGTATTGTTTAGAATTAAAAAAAAGAAGATTAAGAGGTTGACCAAATTACTATGTATAAACATATCAGGGGTCATTACAGAGATCTCTCCCACAATCTATTTATGCCAAAAAAACTGTAAGTATAACAAGAGGCATCCTCTACGTTTAGAGGAAAGAAAGTTTCTACATCAGCACTGTAAGAGCAGTGATGTTATGGAACACTTTGCTTACAGAAACTATCATGGTTGATTCCATTAAAGACTTCACAAGGGGTTTGTATGCTTTCTTTCAGTGTAAGAACATTACAAGTTATGGGTACTAGATAACTGGAGGTGGGATCTTGATCCAGGGAATTATTCTGATCCTTCAGTGTAAGAACATTACAAGTTATGGGTACTGGATAACTGGAGGTGGGATCTTGATCTAGGGAATTATTCTGATCCTCCAGTGTAAGAACATTACAAGTTATGGGTTCTAGAATACTTGAGGTGGGATCTCCAGGAAATTATTGTGATTGCCATATTAGGAATCAGGAAG
>WMED01005000.1:4338-18180 GCA_019650415.1 Pipa parva
TGCGAAGTGAGCCAAACGCATCATAGCTCACTTCGCTGCTTGCTGAATTACCCCCTAAATGAACGGATTTACATTTAGTCTATTTTTGACAGATTGTATCCATTTCCCAGCAACTACATCTGTATATGTTTCTAATTTTTTTTTTTTAAACTATCATAATACTTAGAAATACTCACAAGTAGGTTCTTCTTCTGTGAAAGGAAAACTAAATGTTAAAAATAACTCACAATGAAGAATTCCCACACACTGGAGAGAAACTGATGCATTCCCCAATTTAAAATAGTCCTTGCCTCACTGCATCTGGAGTGATGAATGTCTATTCGCAGAATCCCTTATATGATTCGGAGCACTTGAACCCATGGGGGATATTTATCAAGGTCATTTTGACCTTTTTGCTGCCGTTTATTCTGTTTTGCCATTTTTCTGCCACGTCTCCATAGAAAATAATAGGTTTTTGCCAGCCTCAACCAGGCAAATGCTTTTTGGGAAAAACAAAAAAGAATATTAAAGGTCAGAAGGGACTCGTATTTAAAGTGCACCTGTCTCCTCAAAACTAATACGAATTTAGGTTGTACTAATGAAATAAAAGTTTTTGTAATTATTTATGTATTTTTTAAAAAAATGTACCTTTAAACAGCATTTCTCTCTGTCATCTTCCATGTCAGCCTGACTTTTCTTTATATAATGTCGGATGGGCGGGGCTAAATGATAATTAACATTATATCTCCTCCAATCAGAACCCTTAAATCACAATCTAACAGGGATCTGATTGGAGGAGCAATACCATCAATAATTTAGCCCCACCCACCCGACTCGGGAAAGAAAAGTCAGGCTGACTTGGAATATGACAGAGAGAAACTCTATATTTATAAAACATTTCTTTCATTAGTAAAACCTAAATTAGTATTAGAGTTTTGAGGTGACAGGTACACTTGACAGGTACTGTATACTGATCTATCAGGAGAGAACCTTTTCAACTTGGATAAATATCCCCCCATGTCTCTATTATAAATTTACTGCTGAAATGTTCAGCAGTGTGTCACCTAGTAGCATACTATAAATAAAAACATATATAGAAACAGCTAGAAGTCTTAGATCTAGATCCTCAGTAGCGAGTTAGCAGAACAGAAATACATTTACTGCAGTGATTTTACTGCTTCTAAGAACATGGGGTTACGTTGAAAGATTACATGCAGATTCAACTGTGGATAGTAATACAAAACAAAGTTTCGATAGCAACAGCTTATACACTAAACTCCCTCTTTCTTTTTCTTTTTTACATTACTACACTTGGCTGCCAATTATTCAACAAATCTGCTGAATGACTCTTCCTTGGAATAAATAAAAATCATCCTCCATTTCAGATTGACAGAATGATAAAGTGCTTACAGTACCCATATAATCTTAAACTTGCATGCTCTTGCAATAGATTTTCATACTGGCTGGAGAGAGTTTTAACAAGGTACATCGAATGGAACCTGACACCATTTATCATTTGTTTAAACCAAATATAGAAATATGCACACACCTACCCATACAACCATGTGCATGGATAAAAGTAATACATAAATGTGTTGCTGTGTGGTGTGATCTAGGATCTCTATCAGGGGTTTCTCGAGCCAGATGTGGCTCTGTTGATGGCTGCATCTGGCTCTTTGACTGTAACGAGCGGTGATCACAGTCTGCCGGCTAATCGCCAGCAAGCGCTGCAGAGACAAAGCTCTCTCAGTGCATCCGGGTTATTAGCCAATCCGGGGCCGCTGAGGTGACGTCACATATGACATCAGCGGCTCCAAATTCAAAAGGGCGCTGAGCAGAGATGCACATATATGGCTCTTTCAGACAAAAAATGTTGCCAACCCCTGATCTATATAAATAAAAACTTGCCAAGCTGACTGAAGATTTACTGGTTTACACAGACTCTTACTAACTTTACATATTATAATTACAAATAAATTGCTACTAATAGCAGTAGATTGGTTTAAGCCGAGGTTTCTACTGGTAGGACATATCTGCAAACTGTATCACTACCATAGACAGAAATGTCACATTTCTAGTTATTTTAATACCATACGCAGTTATGAAATTTCAGCGAAACCCTTTCTCAAAGTGTTAAGGAAATACTATGAATAGTCATTATCATTATTATATTTCGTTAAAAAAACACACATACACATTTTGTGCAGTGCTGCACATTATAATGGGAAATACTTGCCATGTAAACCAAATGAGACAAGAGGATTGAGGTCCCTTTTTTTTTTTTTAATAGTTTACAAACTTATTGCAATAAAGTTACAAGATTACTATTGGCATCTGCAGAACAATAAAACCACTGTTCAATGGTAATGATGAATGGTATTCTGCATGAAATTCAAGCATACAAAATATTTCCATTACCATGACACAGCTTGATATGCAAATCAACATAATAACTAACTGGAGGCAATATCATTTTTGTTAGACTAAAGCTCCCATAACATAACCCCAACAAGCAGTTAAAGTTTCTACATTTTGTTACAGAATGAATGAAATTGGGCTTTTACTAAAATAAGATATTTAGAAATTCACAATACTGCCTGAATTTGGTTGAATTGCAACTGAGAACAGATTAACTTGCTTGAATTAAAAGAGGTGACCAATTATATCATTATAAGCAGGACCTTGCTTTTACTAAACACTGCAGTGAAGAGAGCCTAAAACACTAATGAAAGAAAGAAATTTGTTGACCTGATACAAGAGTCTCGCTCACTTGAAATAATTCTGCAGGAGCACAAAATAACAGAAAGAGTTCTAATATTTAAAGGAGTAATAGAATGCCTAGAAGCCCCCAATACAAATATATTTTATTTATAGGACAGCTAAATCTGATTGGGAGGCAAAAATAAATGTAAAAAAAAAGTATAAACAGGATGAATCATTTGCAAATATATTACTTTAACGCAGCTAGCAAAAAAAAAAAAAAAAATGAATCAAGGTTAAAGTCAAAGCCATGTGGAATAGTCTGTTGATGGAAGAGAGATTTAAATAGCAATCAAACTGTCAGCTAAGTGACTATTCTGATTAAACAACACAGGGCCCAAACTAGATCAGAAAAGACTAACTCCTGGTTTCACGCTACAATTTATATTTATGATGTAAAACTGGCACTACGCCAAATTGGAAAGAGACTATTACTATGGACCTTACTGGAAAATAGAACGGTTCTTAAAAACAACAGCTCAAGAATGTTTTAAATTTCTGTTGTAGCATGCTAAACATCAATGCCTTTTATGTCAATGACAAGATTTTATTTAGTTAATATGTCAACAATGTTATACAGTACTTTTAAAAACAAGTGCAAATTACTACCACTGAGATAGTTACATACCCCAGTTTTCTCATTTTCAAGAAAATCTGGTTAAACAAACAAAAAATAAAATCAATGTGTAATAAACCCCAATCTTATTATAACATGCTAATCTCAGTAAGAAGTCTATAAATAAGAATGCAAAGGAACCAATGATAATATTTCTCACCGATTGTTGGTGTTAAAGGTTAAATGTTCCATAAAACATAAGACATGACTTATTTACTATTTATTAAGTCCAACACATCAGTGACTGTCATTCCCACTGGAGAGCAATGTTATATCACATAATAATTCCAAGATACCCCATGCGCACACACCTTCTGGGAAACATCAATTTTATTTATACTGCAACCTCATAAATGTTGAATCCGTGTTATAGGTTACGATTTCCAGTCTCAGTGCAAGAATAACTAGAGCTACTGTGGGACTGTCCCTGCCCAAGGAAATGCAACATAAAAGTGAAATATGCTTTAAATTATACAAGGATTTAAAAGGAGAGAACTGATCAGAATTAAAAGGAAGAAGCGCACAAACCTAGTGCTTTTAATGACAAATCTAAAAAAATATGTTTACAGATATTAAAGAGATACTAAACATTAAACAATATGACCTCTGTTCGCATGTTTACATGCATGAACAAAGAAATGCACTTCTATTACTTGAAGGGCCAAGAAAGAATCCCACTTGGATAGGTACAGCAGTTGCATATTATTTAAAAGGAGAATTTCTGATGTATATCATTTTAAATTTGTTTCTCTTCTTTGTGGTTGCAGCATTATTTTATTTTGTTAAAGGAGAACTCTAGTTCATTTGCTCTAGAGGCGATTCTTAAGGTGGGAAATATTTATAGATATGAACTTCAGGCTCCAGCGCTGCCTGCTGTTGATTTCTTCTGCTCTTGCACAGCAATGCAATACTATTCACTTCCTGCTCCTGTGTGAATTTAGCAAACTGAGCAAATGCAGAATTCGAATCTAAAACTGCTACTGTGCTTACTCAATTTTACAAAATCCAACAGGAAGCAGGAAGTGTGCAGAGCATAAGAAATCGGTTTGGAGGCAGTGCTGAATCCTAAAACTCCAATTGGTAAAGTATTTCCCCTTTAAGAATCACACCCAGTACAAGCAGGTTTTAATTCTCCTTTAAGCAAATAAACCCGACCTAGTCAAATGCACCAGCTAGCAGCATGGGCATCCGCGGGGTGGATTAAAAGGGATGGCCACGAGGCCACAGTTTTGTAAGGAAAGAGGGAATAATCCTGGCCTCCGGAGGCACCCCAATTCTGCCATGGTGCATTTGAAGATCTTATTTGATCTTGATGTACCACATGATTGTAATGTCATACTGTAGCCACCACCCCATACATATTTCGGTGGATGCCCATGGCTACCAGCTTTTCATGGTTGCTGGTAGGTACAGGTTATATTTTTTTCACAAGATGCTCAACAGATTTATTGGCAGAAATACAACTGTGGCATCCAACCAGATAAGACGAAGGACATATGGACTCATATGTATTAATTAAATTAGCAATGTAGCTTCCAAGGCAGATTATTTTGGCCACAGCTATTTCTTGTTAAGTAAAGGGAGATAATAAAATGATACTTATACATTTACTTTCTTGCATCTTAAAGTAGAACTATGCCACCAGTAGTACAATGTGTTTTATATTGAAAACTACCTTTTGGAATGAGGAAATACTAATAGAATTTCAATAATCACAAATAATATAGAAAATCGAGCTGCATTAAGCTGTGAAAACCCTTGTCTTCACTGCTGACATTTGGGCAGTAATTGGGACTGGTCCACAATGATGTCACACTTGGATATATAACTAAACAATGCCCAGGGTAGAGGTAGGAGGAGTGACTAATATGACAAAATGGATTCTATATACCTCTTCTCACTGACACATTAAGACCAATTTCTAGACTTAGGTTAGTAAAAAAAAAAAAAAAAAAAAATCATAAAAATAGTGGTGGAGGCTGGGTAATTAGCTTATTCTAAGTTAAGAGTCTTTTTAGGGTACCTAGAATTTTCTGTAAAGAAAAACAAACAGCCACAGCTTTTTGCCCTGTGTGCAATAGGTTGAACTTTAACCACCTCAGGTTTTAGAAGTCTAAAAGATTTCAACCTCAAACTATTTAATGGCAGAGAACTGCACTTAGCCAATTAAAAAAAGAGCCAAGTAATCAGCTTTGGGCAGCTTAGCAGGAGTTCACAGAAAAGTCATCTAACTAAAAACACTTCATAATTGAGCATAAAACACCTTGTATTGCCATTAAATATCCAGTTACTTATCTCCCTCTATTTCGGATGTGTCTGCTTGGTATAAATTAATTTTGCTGCTTCCAAGGCATATTTATCTAGATCTATGTATAAAGCGGAAGACAGGCAGAGTGCACACAGTACACCACTGACTTTACAGAAAAAAACAATAAAAAAAAACAACTATCACCTCCAAAACGGAAGGGATTCTGCCACTGAGAAAATGCCATTTTCACCTCTAGATATGGTAAAATGGTTATTTTCATAGTTTAGTTAAGGGCCCACTAGTCACACAACAACTCTGAAAAATAAATTTGTTTTGATACCGCTACTTATTCCAGAATACAATAGCTTGTGGTCATGGAAAATGGAAGGCAGAAAATAAAAAAGTGTTCCACAGGATTTTTACAACTGCTATCTATATAACATGTACATCAAAAAATCTGCTAAGGCTTTCTAGAAAGGGATTAAAAGACTCTACTATGCCTAGCTTAATTAAGATGCTTTTGTAAGCCTGTGTATCAAACTAAAGGATCTGCCACTCCACACGAATGGTCCAATTAAATGCACATTCATAGATACTGCTTTGTCTAATGGGCCCGTGATGGGCTGGTGACATTAGTAACGTCCAGGTGCTGTTCCCCCCATTTTAACTTTTTCTGAGGACACCCACATCGGTGCTAAATCTCTTTGTACAATTAAGTCCTAAACGTAACTTTTTGTATTTGACAGAGAAGGCCGGAACATTCTACAAGCCTTACTTCTATTGGATGTTTGTCCAGAACAGTGATGACCACTGTGTGTGAATTCACAAGGTAAAGACAGTCGCAAATAGACTGTTACTTTCGCAGTCACATCTCTATAATGAGAATATTGTCGCAGTTGCGACTTTACTATGGAAAATTGTCACAGCTGGTACTTTAAAATTTGTCGCGGTCGCGAATTTAAAAGTCACAACTTTGAAGCGGCCCCAACACGCATGTCGCAATCTTATATGGCCCCCAGGCCAAAAAAGGTTGGGCATCACTGGTCAAGAAGTAGTTAAAAGGACAATAAACTACATTCAAGGGGTGGTAGCAGGAAAAATATATAAGCCAATAATATATTAAAAAGTAATGGTTTAAAGGTTGCAGTTTAACCCGGTAATAAATGAATAATAATAATAAATTTAAAAAACTTGGCATTACAGTTTTCGATGGTTTCTATAGTAAATCGTTAAATAATTGCATATTTATGTATGTATGTATAGTTTTATTTATAAAGTGCCAAAAATTTACAAAGCGCTGTACAAATCAGCGATACAAGTACAATACAAACAAAGGAAAAGTGCATTAAACAATACAAGTAAACTATAACGAGGGTACATCAAATTAAGTGCTAGGTAGTGATTGACACAAGAGGTTGGAGGTCCCTGCCCCAAGGAGCTTACAATCTAATGTACAGCACCCCCATAACTGCAATTACAATCAAACATAACCAGGGTGAAGCATTCATTTATTTTAAAAACCAATAAACACCTATAGCATGGATAAATCTCTATTAAAAAAATTAATACTTTTTTTTTTCTTTTTTGAGGCTGATAAAATAAAGATTTTACTTGTTGCACAGTGGGACACTTTTTCAAAGTGAATAAAAAACTGGGTAAAAAAAATACAGTCTGATTATTGAGCCCGAAATCACTTTAGGAACCATTATTACTTTAGCATTCATTTAAAGGGAAACTTCAGGGCCAAAAGCTCTATTGGACTATTTTATTTTATTTTTTTTACAATGGGTGCCATTAGTGGAAGCTACAAAAAAAAATCTACTACCAATTAGTTGAAAATAAAATGGAAAGATTTGTGAATGCAGAAGAAGGAGCCTTTTAAGCACTGGAAAAAGGTAAAATATGATTCTGTAAGCTTATACTTTCTTGTACAAGATTAAATAAAAAAAAAAAAAAAAAAGCAGCCTCTCCTTTAACATGCTTTATACCATTGTGCATCAAAGGAAATAGCGTGCACATCTTTTTGGCTGAACATCTCTCTTGTGTACACTAATGAGGACATGGTCAGGACAAATACCAGAGAAGCAATGTGGAACGCTAGCTCACCAAAAGGAGGTTTAGCTTCAAATGTCATCAGTGTCTGAGACATTGGCTTTATACTTGCTCTACAAAGAGAGAAGGCCTGTAAAACCACAAAAGGATTCCACAGTTCTGCACTCTGAAAAATCTAAATTAGTTCAATAGTTCATAAACTGATTTGCCGATGTTTGACTTGCATTACCTACTGTATGTACAATGTGATGACCTGTGATGGACATATGTAGGAAATACAGCAGCACTGTCTGGATCCTTCCAGGGAGGGTTCACTATGAGCTAAACACCAGGTCGTGGATCTGACCCTATTAAAACGCAAGTGCTGTATTTTAAAAGCACACAAAGGTCTTGTGTGGGCTGGGCGGCATACAAAGCCCCTGGGGTGACTCAAGGGAGATTTTCATTTGGTCAATGATCATGGTCATTTATACCATTATCCTTCAGTTTTCTATTTAACTTTCAATTTAATGTATCTAGAATCAGGTCACTTTACATTAGAAAATTAGTGCTGGGGTGACTTATTCTACCCTACAACCTCCCATTGGATTCCCTTGAATTACAGTACTAAGGCATTACATATTTCATATACTAAAAATACAACTATTTTCACGGTAAAGAAAACCATTGAATTGTGCATATCACACATTAGTGACTGTTTTTTTCCTGTATCATTCAAAATCAAAATGGCACTAAATTCCAAGAAATCTTTTAGGGTATGATGGACCAGTACCATGAATCACAGCATTTGTAAAACATGTGCTGAATCCTTTGCTCCCCACCGAATGATCAAAAATCCATTATAAATTTTTTTTTTTAATTTTGGTAAAAGTTCTTCTTTTTTGGCCTAGGACAGGGGTAGGCAAACTGTGGCTACAGAGCCGCATGCAGCTCTTCAGCTGCCTTGTTGTGGCTCTGAGCACAACTCCCTCGCCCGTGACCTCCAAAACTTCTTTTGATAGGACATCTGCAGGTCATGTCATCGGGAGCGTGTGCTCCTCCCTCTTTACGGCTCCATTAAAATAATTTCCC
The DNA here is from genome assembly GCA_019650415.1 of Pipa parva. Taxonomy (NCBI): domain Eukaryota; kingdom Metazoa; phylum Chordata; class Amphibia; order Anura; family Pipidae; genus Pipa; species Pipa parva. The sequence goes on from WMED01005000.1 coordinate 13,065, forward strand.
CAGCGTAGGAGGGAGCGAAATGGCACCCTCCTGTGCAAAGTTTGCCGACCCCTGGCCTAGGAAAGGAGTCCAAAAAATTAAAACAAAAAAAGCATCTCTCTAAAAACCTTCAGTCCAATCAAGCTACTAGTTTTAGCAAGATATCCTTGAGCAGGCCTTTTAACAGCCATAGCTGACGTTGACAGAAATGAACGCATTGCATGATACACAAAAGATCGGGTTATCTTGGTTATACCAATCATGCTGTAAAGCTCCATGTGTATTCAAGACTGGAAGTTTTGAATAGGGAAATAACATGTCTTTTTTTTTATTTTAGCTGCGTTCAACAAATGCTGTTGTGACAAGTGTTCAAAGCAAGAACTATAATTATCAAAGTCAAAATTTTAAGAATGGCTTGTTACATTTAAGGTTTACTTCTAAAAGGGTGCGCTCGCTTAAAGGGTGGTAAAGGGGTGTGCTTGGACTGCTGATACAAATTACATTCATAATTTCTGCAGAAAAATGTAAAAAGTTTTATTTTTGGTGGAAATTGTATTATAAAATAACTGCAGCAATTATTGCAGTTGCAAGGAAGCTTCAGCTGACTGCACAGTCAAAAGTGTGACCGCACCATAGATAAGGACAGATCATTTTCTGTGACTAAGTTGCAGCACAACTGGCCACATCAATAAAATTTGAGTCTAGACAAGTTATAACATGCCCCACATGTCCTCAACTCCCTTGTCTTCCTCCATCAATCAAAACCACTGGAATACAAGTCTTTTAACCTGGAGAAGCTATGTTTAGAACCGTTGCGATGACATCTAGTTTGAAATTCATGGTTTAGCATTCAGTGGCTAAAAAAATAAACATGTACAAATCAATAATGTGCCTTTTAGTCTATAAAACAAAATAACCATTTTAAGTATAGTAGGCATTGCTAATCCAGGGTTAAAACATTCAATTCTTTGCTTTTTTTTTCCATATTTAATGTTATGATTGAGTAGATACTTTTATCATTTAGAAGCCTGGGTGAGGATATTCAAACTAACATCAGGTACAGTTAATAGCAAAAATATGGTAGGAAAATACATGCAAGACTGCTTCCGTGAAAAGTATATCCTCAAGGGCCTTGTTAGGAGAACTGTAATGTATGGTCTTTTACCCACTTCAGCGCTCTTTATCCACTTTAAAATGGCTTGCCTTCTAATTCTGTTTTAGAATACACATATAAAATATTGAGAGTCCAAAAAACCAAAAAGGCAACAAGAAATGCTTACAGGAAAAGCCGAACAGAAAATTCTCTATAGAAATATACGACAAAAAAAAAAATGTTGTTTCGATAAAAGATCACAATGTAAATGTTACACTTACAAATCTTCCAGTCCCAGGAGGAGTGGGTAACTACACCTTTTATACATCAGGCACTGCATATCTGACAAATGCTCCTAATCTACAGGGAGGAAACAATTTTTTGTCAGAGAGCACTGCACTATGTGTTCCAATGTGCTAACTAGATTAATAGACAGATGTTGATAGCAGTAGACAAACTATGTTGCTACCTATTCCAAGGGTTTTTTGTTTTTTTTCAGTTTTTTTTTTTTTTTTTTTGTTTTTTTTTTTTTAATGGTCTATTCATGAAAGTGGCTCTTAAAACACAAGGGAATCCTAACATTCACTCCTAATAAGCAGGCTTGGCAACAGAACCACCTTTTAGAACAAATCACTTGACAACACTGGTTCACTGACAGTGGCTACCATAGATGATGAAACAAAAACATACCGCAGTCTTACACTGTTTTTATTAGTCTAGAAGGGAAGCTTTTCCCAGCTGTGGGCATCATAAGTCAGCATCAACCAGTGCATATCATGTAGCAATGCACAAAACCAAACCCATAAACTATCACTAAATAGGAGGCACGGAGGTCATTTCTGTTAAAGTTCTGTAGAACCCTGAACCCGTGATGCACTCGTATAAACCCTTGTCACAGTAAAAGGAAAAAAAACCGAAATGTTCTAAAACAAACACACCAGTAAGAGAGCAATTAGCAAAATGGGGGCTAAAACCAGAACTCCTGCCTTCAGGGGCATTTATATTACCTTGTATGTTTTTCAGATGACAATAAGGTAATACATTAAAGGAGAATTATTATGAGTGAAAAATACTTATTCAATAACTTTAGCAGCAGTAGACTAAGGGGTTATTGATCAAAGTGAGAAGTCGACTGTCAAAGTGAATTCTCATCACTTTGGGTTGCTACACTGGGATTCTCCAATCCGTATTGACTAAACGGCGGATTTCCATAGCAAATTCGTGACTGTGTCAGTATTCCCATAGCGAAATTGTGAACGTAGCCATCTATTGTGTTGTGTGAAACTGTCGTTAGTTGGCGAATTCACCACATTGCCGAGTTTGCTTAACACCTGAATATGGGAAGTGACACATTCACACAGACTTTAGTTAATAACCCCCTAAGTGTACTGCTGCTGGAGCAACTTTCATCTTACTATCCCATAGCCCAGGATCGTGAGATGACAGCTGCCAGCTGCCACTTGCTTCCGCCCCCTGTATTTGACGTGTAAAGCATCATAGTACCCGCCCTCCTGGCACAGTTCACCAAACTGGACATAAAGCGCAGGAAGTTAGCTGCAGTGGTGAAGGATTCATCTCACGATCCTGAGTAAAAAAACTGATCTAGCAGCAGTACAATCTGTGTACCTTCACACAAACACACTTCGTGTACTGCTGCTACATCAGGTAAGTTTATAACTGCCAACAACAGTTCTCCTTTAAGGAAAGGAGCAAATCAAAATTTAGAAACAAATACTAGAAATACTAATTTCATTTTACTATTAAACTCTTTAAGTCTTTTTTGTAGTATACGGTCAGCATTTATAGACCCCTGTGAGGCAAGAGTAAGAAAGATAATCTTGTACACCAGATAACCTAAATGGCATTACTGGGGTAACTAATGCATAACCTTAACCATAACCATTTAACCATAAAATGTATGCACTAGAAGGATAAAGGACCAATAACAACAGAAAGAAAATCCTATCTGGTTTAGCATGGCATTCCTAATTTCTATTACTTTGAGTTTGACTTTCTTCCTTGTGGTTGCAGGCCATACTTTAAGTATTACTGCCTGACTGGAAAGTCCCCAGATTTAGACCCCCTCGGCACAGACTAAGTTAGGTTATGGTGCTGAGAGAACTGTAATTTTCCCCTTCAGAATGCAGCAGTTGCAAAATATTTTTAAAGCTTATTTATTTCAACCCCGGTTTCTATTACACTTCTTATGACAGTTCCAGAACTAAACATCTTGTGGGGGGAGTCCTATGTCACTGCTATAAAGCAGATCACATAGACAGTCATGTTTCTGGGATTTCAAATGTCTGACTGACCACAAACTTTGAGGACTATAGAACGTATGGTTAACAGATACACCCCATACCTAAGATATAAACCAGCGCATGGATCAAAATTCTAAACCAAACAAATGACAAAATAGTTTTCCTGTGATACAGAGGTATAAATGTTATCAACATAGTTTTAATCATTGTTACCGTATTTGTTTAGTCTACTGCATTCATTTCCAGATGGGAAAGATCTAAGACCTGATATTGTGAATAGAGATCAACGGTCCAACTGGCCCAACAGTGGATCCCAGTATTGACGGACCCCAGGAAAAATAAACTATCCAAGCCTTTTCTCGTTTTTTTTTTTTTTTTAAATAAAAACGGAATACTATAAAAATCTGTCACTAGTCTCCCATTACTGACAGAATAGCAAAGAGAAACAGGGGGCAGTGACTTTTTCCCATGATGCTGTTTTACTCAATAACATTAGTATGAATGCCACACACTAATGACATCAGGTGGAGCACATTTATTTTTGGTGGGTAGATTTTTATGTTTAGTGGGTTGGGAGGCTGGCACATATTGGGTCTGTATTAATCTCTTCGGGTGAAACATCAATGTTTACATTATCGCAATATTCCTGTGTCACTGCATCAGACATTTTATTGGAAAAATGGCTGCCAACAGTTTGAGGTGCCGACTGCCACTGTTGCCCATGAAGAATTTCTGTAATTACATTGGTATGCTACCACTGTTTAGACAATGTTTGCAGATCGTGCGAAAAGGAGTAAAAACTTAATACAAGTGGAACAATTGCAGTTCTGCCATCAGTGAAACTACACTATATTAGACTATTTTCATTGATCATGTATTGCCAATATTTACATGTGAAATTATTGTTATATATAACAGTCTGGAAATCGTACACACATGGAATAAGGATGTCCTATTTATCACAATCGGAAAATATTTGGAGCCTGGCTGGAATTATGCAATGCAATAAAACTGGAAGGCATGAACGTCAAACCCCACTAGATTAGATCATCGTATTCTATCATAATCTTTTCACCAGTAAATTGGATGTTTGACTGCAAATCAGTCACAAATTGTAAAAAAAAAAAAAAAAAAAATTATTAACTACAAAAAGCAACGGGTGATGTTAATGTGTTATGGCAAGGTACCACAACATAAACAAAATCCACAACTGTTCCTATTATTTGTATAATGTGCTGTACTAAACATAGGCCCAAGCCAAGCTTTAAGCCTTATAATCAGTAGGAGGCAGAACAATTCTACCATGTTTGTCATACAATTACTCAAATAATAATATATCATTTTAAAAGGAAATTATCTCAAATTTTATCTGAAAAAAAAAAAGTATAAAAAGGGAGTATCCGTTGAATTCTTAGAAATTTCATATGGATGAAGATTGGGAAAATAAGAATGTCAGCCTAGACCTACACAGGTATAACTTTCATGCCATTACAAATATAAATTTCTGTTTTATCTGGGATTACTGGCCCTTTAAAATGACTTATTTCAACTGACCGCGTTGTTTTCCATGTCTTACATCTCTGGCTCCAAATATATCAAGCAGGTGCCTTTTATATACATTATGGAAATGGTTAGTGTCTGGAAAATATCAAGCATATGATCTCTCAGAAACTTCACATTAAATAGATTTAGGGGGGAATTCACAATTGTGCGAAGTGAGCTTCGAAGCCTTCGGCTCACTTCGCACAGGCTGATATGCGCTCGCTGATGTCCTGCACGCGGA
>WMED01005001.1:0-11621 GCA_019650415.1 Pipa parva
ATGCCTTCCAATGCTTTGATAAATAGGCGATACTATCGATATCACCAATTTCTGCGTTAATTGAATTCGATTTTGTTGGGATATCCAATTCGACTTTAGTAAATATGCCCCACAGTGTAAAAATGCACTGTGTTTTCACACTGTCAGTTCATTTTGTAATAGCAAAAAATTTGCCAATAAAGAAAATCCTTTTTCAGATCAGAAATGAATTCAAATGAATCCAACTGAAAGTAGGATACATTAGAGGACATTTTTCTGTATTGTCGATATTCGCTTACCAGCTACTGAAAGGACAATATAGAAAAATGTCCTCTAATGTTTCCTACTTTCAGTTGGATTCAGTTGAATCCATTCCTATGATTTGAAGACCATTTTCTTTATCAGCGAATTTTCATAGGTGTTTTTTTGCTGCCTTTTTTGCTATTACAAACTGTCATGTGTTTGAAAACACAGAGCATTGTTATGCTGTGTGTGATAGCAATTGTTAAATTAACTAATGTAGTCACATAAAATACAGTGTTCCATGCACGCAAAAAAACAGAACAGATAGCATTCTAGCATAATACGCTGCACACGATACACTAGTCTGAACACTTTTCTTCCTTTAGCATTGTTCTCTATGGATATTCTCTGGTGTCTTTTCTCAGTGTATTTTCACCAGAGAATTTTTCTAAAAATATGCTGCGCACCATATGCAAGTGTGAACTGTGCCTAAAGCATAGGGGGATTGGAGAGGGGAATGGCAGAAGGCAATAACAATTATCCTTTTTCGGATAGGTTTAACGGATCATATTTAAAGAACCCTCACCCTACTGTGAGCGACCCCTTCTAAGCTACAGCATTCCCACTAAACAGTGGGTGGCAGTGCACTAACCTTTATATTTGTAAGCTTTACTCCACTGGACAAATAGTTGGGAAAGAATAGGGTGTCTCCACTCTAAACTAAACTTCAGTGTTAAATAATTAGATTTTAATAAATCCAAACCTGTAAAAGCTATGGATTTAAAGCCTCAAAGATGTGCTGAAATCTCTGCAGTGACTATTTAGTTGTATTCACTCTATTGAGGAAGATATAAAATATATCTAATGTGAGGCTGCAGAGATTTCAAATGGGCTTTTCATTAGCATACCTATGCAATAGGGAATGTTTGTTTTATGTCAGAGGGATAAATAAGGAAAACTGAGCTATGTGAAAAAGAATTGCCAGATGTCATCTTTAATAGAGGATGCTTATAAAAAATTCATACTGTTTAGCTCAGCTAAAATCAATTCAAACCTGCATATAGCATTTTACATGGCTGCCAGTGCAATGGCGAGGTCTAGTAACTAATGGAAAGAGTTAAACATTAGGCATTATTTCTCTGATAAATGAGGAAATAGAACACTTTCACAACATACAGTAAGTGGGAATGTGCAAATTGCTGTTAGTTCATGTGCTGTCTAGTGTAAGGTTAACAGATCAGGTGACAATTTAGTGATTCTCTTGATATATGCTATTAGTAGGGTTGCTGGAAATGCAAATGGATTGCATTCAAATTAATCACATGCACATTATCATATAATGTCTCTGCTGCTATTGAGATCAGATACTAATATTTAGTTTGTGATGTTTTGACTGCATCTTTTTAAGGTTTCTTAATCAAATGCAAACTAAAATTACAAACTGCTAATAACAGTAACTTAATCACAAGGAGATTTTGTTTTATTGTTGGATGATTTGTAATATTAGTATTTTTGTTTCTCATTTTCTAAACAATAAATCAGTAAATCAGTCTTTTAGTCCAGTGTAAATAGACACTTTTCACTGCAGTTTTAAAATGAAAATAATAAAAGTCTTCAATTTCACTGCCTGACTGATTGATAGCGTCAAAAAGTGGGGGTAGTGGAGATTTAAGTAATGTATCCACCACTGCAAACTAACGTAATAAGAAAACCTAAGATGGAAATGGTGGTGATCCTACAATGAGATAAGTTTAGCAAAAATATTATAGTAAAGTTAAAATATACCCCTTTTATCCTTGTGTTATATAAAATATAACACAATTTTTACACCAATTTCCAAATTTCTGTTTTCCATCTTTTTGAGGAAGTAAAGTTCAAAGCTTATACTGATACTTAATTATTTATCCCAGAAATGTTTTAATTATTTTCCTGCTATTACCTCCTGGATCATTGTTATGCTACTATAACCTGTTCTTGGAAAAACCTATTCCAGAGTTTTAGTAACGGAGATAGAAATTATCTTATCATTTAGTTGTAACATTAACAGCAGAGATGCTCGGGCCCCTGATCCAAGGAAGCAGTCAGGGAATTCAGTGGATAATTTCTGGAAAATAAATGACACAAAAAAGAAAAGACAGATTTCACTGGACGTGAGGGGGGTCTCAAACATAGCCCAGTCTGGAGATCAGCATAACCTGGCAGAACCTGAGATGTAACGTGCTGGAACTATAAAAAGTGTGATCAGTACAAAGTTTTTTTATCAGAGGACAGAGCTGTAGGCAGGGAAAGATGTCTGTGTTTGGTGAAGTACATGGGTGTATGCCGGGGGGCATCTACCCCTCCCCCAGAAGGTCATCAGTCCATGACCTTCCTCCTGACCTAGTGCATCAGGATTTTGTGATTTGCCTCATGTGCCACATGACTGTGAACCTATGATTTCATGTGTTAGTGATGTCATGACATAATGCAATCAACCTCCTCCCTCTTAAATTGTCAGTTATGGATGCTCATGGTGAAGAACATTTTGAGCAGGTATTATCAGTGGTCCAACCTATGTTCTACAAAGTATATTATGGGATATTTCATGATATTAAGAAGAGAAGATATAGGCTATGGCTTTAAAATGCAGTTTGAGTAACTTGTCTCTTCAGTGAGTGAAGGGATTTGACAAAGGCATTTTAAGAAGCCTCCTTAAGTGGTTGCTTTACCAAGGGGAAGATGAAATGAAAGAGTAGAGATTAGCGAAGGAATGTTTGACAGTCACATGATAAGAATTTGTTAATGGAGTTTTCTTTGTCCTGGGGGGGTATTTTATACAGTATATTGAAAGAATAACTATGTGATTCAGTGTACAAAAAATATGGGCTATAGGAGTCAGGATGTATAGATGTTAATGTATGCTTGACTTAAATAGAATGGGAGTTATCTAGTGTATCTGGTAATCCATCAATACTTTTGGTGCTCCTGTTGGTAAAGGGGTTTATGAGAATAGAGGATTGCATGTAAAGGCAAATAAAATGGATATGTGTTGAGATAGCACTCACCTCATGCAAGAACTTCAAGCAGTGGCGGATGCTGGTCTTTCAAGGAGGAGAAGCTCACTTTGTCATACCAGGACAGCTGAAAAGACCTGTTACTTTTCACCACCTTTTGCACCAAATTAATCTGAGTTGATCTGCCCTGCTGTTTAACTCTAAATTTGTATTCATAGGGAAGACTATTAAATGGCTTTACCAAAATCCTGTCCACAACATTCACACTGTATGACATTATGTGCAGCTTTCAGAATGAAAAAAAAAAAGAGTTGTTGCAAATCAGAATGAAAGATTGCTGATTCACTCATTTCACTGTCAAACAAAAAGGGATTCATCCTCAGACAGATCATCCAATCAACATGCAGAAGCTGAGCTTCCAGGCCAGCCCACTGCTCCATAGATTCCCAGAGAAGCTGAGAGTCCGATGGGAGGGACAAAGCCCAGCATTTATCCAATTACTCATCTTGTTTCACTGCATTTTTGCTTTGCTATTGAACTCTGTGGAAGCTCAGCGTCCACACTGTTTAAAGCACTGTGAAGCTGCAGGAATGGGTGAGAGGAAATGACATGTACATACTGTACTGTTGTATATATTTGATCACATTTGTTTGTCATTTTAGGGGAAGCTGAGCTTCCCTTGCAGTCTTAGAGCAACCGCCCTTCACTTCAAGGTAATACTCCAATCATAATCTAACTTAAAATAATAGCCAGGGCCCTTGACATGACCTACATATACCCTCATAAAGGAAAATATATTAGGGGGATAAGGGATAAAACATAAGGACATACAACTCAACTCTCTTTTTAAACTCACAGTATTGGACATTTACATTTCTAAGTATGATCAATTTGTACTTTATGTACAAAGATTGTTCTGTGAATATCACACAGAGTTCTGATATGCTGAACTTACTTGAAATGTATTAACAGCACGGTCTCTATTATTACTTTATTTAGTATGTCTGAGGCATAATAAAAACACTTATACAAAAAAAAAATTAAAAAATTAGAAAAAAAATAGTTTTTACAAAACTCAAGTGATATTCTTTTGTTTGTAGTTTTACAGAATTCATCATTCAGCTTTGGAGAGAACATGGTCCAAAACAACAAGCAAATTGGGTAGGTCAATCCATATAAATCTCAGTTGTTCAAATACATAAAGTATTATTTAGACCAAAACATTGGATTTTAACAGAGAGAATATGTATAAAGAATGGGTATACAGGATTATTCTAAAGCAATAAGAAGAAACGTACAGTCCTTTGTCTGTAGTTATAACAGAACTCACAGAATCCTAATGTATGAAGGATGCAAGGAGGTGTAATGCAACTACAACTGGAGTGAAAAAGATTTGAGGGGGAATTCAGGATTGTGCGAAGTGAGCTTCGAAGCCTTCGGCTCACTTCGCACAGACTGATATGTGCTCAGTCGGTGATAATGTTTTCTTTTGTTTCACTTCAATGTATGTTTTGCAGTAATACCATTATTTCAGAAATTGTGTTTCTGTGTTTTTCAGGTTACTGCCTACATTTCCCATAATACACTGTATTTAGACAAAAGATAGAATCATATGCAGACAGAAACCACAGTTAACTATACCTTTTGTTATTATATCACAGACAATTGTTTGCAATCTTGTAATAGTGCTTCACAACACATATAACTACAAATCCCATGGTCCCCAGTGATGTATCTACTCACAGGAAGGGTATAGTAGCAGTGAACTGATGAGTAAAATAGTTCTTAATGTGTAAGGTTTTAGGCTTTTGTCTGAAAAAATAAAAGTTTTAAGGAACTACTGAATATTTGAATGAGCCAGACACAGTTTAAGGATGTGAGGATAGCTACAACTCAAGTCATGAACAGGGAAGATGTGATTTGAAAAGAGGAGGACTTCAAGGTGAAATTTATTAAACTTGGAAAAGCCTGTTTTGGCTTTTCTGAGTTTAATCAGACAAACACCTGGTAGTTTCTCGCAGTAAGTATCACGAGATTCGGTTTGACCAATACTTACCAAGAGAAACTTTTTCGATAGTTTTCTACCTTTCCATGGAAATATTCTAATTGAAAACTATTGAAACTAATCTAGTCACATAAAATACGCCACATTCCATAAGCTCAAAGAAATAGCGCAAGCAGCTTTCTAGCGTAATACGCTGTCTATGGAACGCTAATATAAATGCTTTTCTTCCATTAGCATTGTTCTCTACGGAGATTGTCTAGCGTCTATTTTGTGCATATTTTTGCTGGAGATTTTTTTATAAAAATACGCTGCACACAATATGCTAGTGTGAACTTAGCCTTAAGAAGAAATAGTTAAAGTGTATTTCAAAGAAGCAACAGGTAGTCAGTTCAGGGATTAGCAGAGTGGTGCTAGATAAGAAGTGTATGCGTATCAGCCATGGCAGTTTCTAGACAATTTGTCTCCCAAGGCGAAACATAAAATTCCCACACAAAAAAAGCAACAAACATTTTTATAAAAAAACAGTGCTTATTTTGAATATATGTTAGCCCCTTAAGCAACAAAAGCACAAGAACTCAAAAAAGAAGCCGGCTGTGAATTTTTAGTGTACTGCAGCCCAAATAGCAGTTAAAAATTACTTTACAAGGAGACATTACGGCTAAACAAGCTGGATATATTACACCCTAAGGGTTTAAATCGAAAAATATGATGTATGGAATTTGTGATATTAAGAGTATAACTGCATTGTCAGGATACTTGTATGTAGTTTTGCTATATTTCATATTTTTTTGTGGTAATAATGATAGAATTTTAATGTTTGTATCATGTAATAGTGGTGATGTGTTATTAAGCAAAAAAAAAAGGAAGTATTACATCATCACCTTTTATTATTGCTTGAGAAAGCGTTGATTTAAACCTGAAACGTTGCAATGATGTCTGGAACAGAAGGTAAATAAAGGCAATTTTAAGTTTCTAGAGGTGCTGTCAATTATTGGAGCTGAAAGAATTTAACCATCACAAAATGCAGTGCAGCTGGAAAGCACTAGGGCAAACACTGTTCAGTACACTCTGGACAAAGGAAAAAAAAATGATGTAAATGTAAATGATTGGCAAAGAAACAGTTAATAATATCTTTTAAATGCACACTTTTAAAGGGGGCAGACTTACTTAAAGAGGTATTGGTAATATAGGAAGCTAAAGTATAAATATCACATCTTCACAAGCTAAACCTTGAAATAAGTGAAACTAGAGAAAGAATTAAAGCTGATTAAACCAAGTCACCACAGCAAACACATCATGTAACTCTGAGTCAACCCTAGCACTTATCTTCATTGCCACCATTGTGACTTATGTCCTAATACAAAGTGACAGCGCACACTGTCTGGCTGGGCATGGAGCACGCACTACTGAACAAAGTAGCGTGCGCAGCCCCTCTCCAGAACAACACATCATGTTTTGTAACCTTCTGAAGACACTAACTTCTGATATCATAGAACAAGACAAGGGAGTATTTTCATCAAGTGCACTTAAAAAAATGAAATGAATAATACAATGACACCGTTTAGGTAAATTTTCCAATGGATTAAATTGGCCACGCCATTTATTGTTAAGCTACATCTCAAAGATCATTACATTATTCACTGAAATAAATATATTTTGGGCAAAACAAATATTTAACTTAATGTAAATCAATGCAATAAATATCAAAGACAAAAGATAAGTTAAAGCAATTTAGGTCCCTGGCAATACCCAATAATACTTGTAATGTGACAATCGCAAAATACTCCAGTTCGATGTTTACGTGATGTCACATGCTACTATGTACACATACTGTGTATCACTGGTCAGTAAAATCTGGTGATATACCTACATTTATGTGTGTGCAGCTGCCACTCTTTTTCTACTTAGCTGTATTTTTAAGTTATAGTCTGGATTATTAGAAGACTAGCACCATATTCAGGGCTGATATTTTATAGTGTGCATTCATATGCTACCATAAACATCAGTGCTTCTTCTAAGAGTTGTCCTGCCCTTAAAGACATCTTTTTTCTCATCACCAAAATTCTAAAACTATAAACTTAAAATTTGAAAAATTATTCACCATTACTTGGGGTTATTCACTAAGGTGCGAATTCGACTGTCAAATTTTCAAACAGCGGATTCCCATAGCAAATCCACAACTGCGACAATTCTCCCATTTTAAAGTTGTGACTATGACAATTCTTAAATGTTGCAACTGCGACAATTTTCCAAAGCAAATTTGCAATTGTGACAATATTCTCATTAGAAAGACGCAGTAGCAGTCTATTGTGACTGTCTTTAGCTGGCGAATTCACACATATACACAACAATTTGGACTTTAGTTAATAACCCCCCTTAACCTCTACCATTAGCAGAGACTCACAACCAATATGCAAGTTTGAGACCTCAAACATTTGCATCCATCCCTTTCACTGAGGTGTACATCATCATTCCTGTAAGATCCACGATGGCCTAATTCATTTGTGGTGCACTGCCACACTTCTATGTAAACAACCCCATGATAACATAGCCTAATTTACCTTAAATTGACCCTTATTAATGGATATTAAATATCAGGTTTGTTATGTGAAAGATCAAAATAACAACCTCCATTCCAAACTCTTACTCTTCTTTTGGCCCCAATGAACATTATAATACAATGACTCTTCCAAAATAAGGATATAAAGAATATATGTTTTTTCAGAATTTTTTTTTTTTTTAATCAACATATAGCTAGATTGCGCCTAACATAAAATTGAACATGGTCAGACTTTTATCTACATATATTGTTTTATTGCAGAGTCATCTAAACCCCACTTTGCTGCTTCCATAACTTCCCCCTTTAAATAGATTACACAGATATTTTTTAAATTCAGCCACTGAAATTTTGACAGCTGAACACATTTTCATGCACAAGCTGTGAAGAACTTGTTTTTGGCTTGACTTGTAGTAAAATAAAATAAACAAGCAACCAGACAAGCCAATCTGTTAGCAATTCCTTGAAGATAAACTTTTTAAACCCTGTACCTTTTTTCAAATTATAAACATAAATTGTAACCAGATCACCCTGGATAACCTGCCTGACCAGAAATTGTTAACTAAATTAAAAGGATAAAATAACTCAGTTAATTTTAACAGCTGAAGCAGATATAATATATTCAACCAATGGGGCTAAAAACCATAACCTCACATCCAATCTTTATGTTCATTATTCCAGAAGCCCACACCACCCTAATTCAATCTATTACATATATACAGTATAACCATATACAGTATAACCATGTTCTATAATATATGTTACAAGTTGCTGGTGTCAGTGAATACTTTACCCATAAAGCCGGTTGTGTACCCCAGGTAATCTGACCTTTTCCCTACTTCCTTCTCTGTCCCTGGTGCCAACATCCAAAATCATTCCAGGTGCAATGACGAGTAACAATGATGAGTCATGGTCACTCCTGCAGTTGCCTTAGCTATTTCTCAGCAAAAACATTCCACCCTTGGACATCATGAGACATGATACATTTATTTTTCCCAGTAATGACTGCACCTGAAGTAATGTTTCTTTCTAGTAGCAACATTTAAAGCAAATAATGAAACTTCAGTACTTGCAGATTCTCCTGAGGTTCTTCCAGTAATGTCAGCTATCAGGACCACTGGGTTTCTGTTTGTGCCTGCTCCCTGTAATTCCTCTTCAGTCACTGGATACCTATGTTTTCTCTGCCTGTCTCCTGTATTGCTGCTGTCATTCTCTGCAAATAATGCCACTGTGTTCAGGCATCTGCCTTTCTTTTCTCTGTGAGTGATGTGAGGTTCCTGCTTGTGGTAAAGAGTGAACAGGAGACCTACTTCTTCTCTTCCTTTTTGAGGTTAATGTTCCCAGACCCCCAGTATCAGCAAGTCATTCACATGCACACTGGATACTCTGTTGACTTGCTTGTTGCCATATCTTGTCTAGCAACTCTCCCATTTCTGACATGTCCAGTGTATATAAAAATAATTTGACAAATTCCTAATGAAGTTCTGTCCTGAGAAATGTTAAAGCCTAAGCTCCTCCCCCTCAAAATGGAAATTAATAACCAATAGGAAGCCTGCACTTGTCTTGTTTCTAACCAAGCTCAGGGCTTTCTTTCCATACTAAACAACAGCGCACTGTTTTCTCTAGCACAGGTTATAGTGTAAAGCAGTGGTTCTCAACCTATATATACTGGCAACCCCCCAGTTGACGTCATGATGCCGGTGACATCACCGTGTCGTGCGTCACATGATGACATCGTGGACAAACATCAGAATATTGCACGTCATGTGATGATGCTCGTGCACATCATCACGTACGTGCGTCACATGATGACGTTTGGCCGCTATGTCACATGCAGGTGCCCCTAAATATTGGGACCTGCGCTCGCTTCCAGATTTACAGCATGTTCCACAACCCATGTGAGAGTGTCATTCGACCCCCAAAAGGATCGCGACCCACAGGTTGAGAACCACTGGTATAAAGTGTACCCTACACTGCCAGACATAAAGATGCATATAAACATGCCCAGAAAGTGACTTACAAAGCCATAACAACAGGCAAAAAGACATTACACTAAAATAAACAAACTATTGAAGCATAAACCAATCAGGTGTCGTAAATACTGCTAGGAATAGGTTAGAGCTGACAAGTGGACCCGCCTTATTACCCCTCCACCAACTTGTCAGCTCTAACCTATTCCTAGCAGTATTTACAACACCTGATTGGTTTATGCTTCAATAGTTTGTTTATTTTAGTATAATGTCTTTTTATGACTTTGTAACTCACTTCTAATTTCTAAACTCAGTATTGAGACTTGAGAAAGGCAGGACAGACTTATTGAAAGCTTGTCTAAACCGATTAGTAGTTCCAATAAGAAAGGTATCGCCAAATATTCCAATATTCATTATTTTTGCATGTGGACTAACATGACCACTCTATCCTACCTTTATATATGAGTTTATATATTCTCCCCACACATTTGTGGGTTTCCTCCCACAATCCAAAAAAACATACATCTGTGTCTATGTGTGTGTATGACTGAATAGAGAAACTAGATTGTAAGCTCCACGGGGCAGGGACTGATGTCAATGGTGAATCTCTATAAAGCGCTGCATAAAATATTAGCGCTATATAAATGAATAAATACATATATTTGTAACAGAGACAAAATATCAGGATAGAGAACTAACTGTGATTAGTATACATATCGAGGGATGTCTGCTGGAGCTCTCCATAAACACACAGCTATTGCAGACTGTAGACCCCAGAGCAGCTTAGTCTTCACAGTGGGATAGCACTAGGACCCTGCGGCTCTGGCTGCCTGTGCACGCCATTCAGCCACGCCCAGAAGGATACTGAGTTTAGCAATAGGCTGCTCCTGTATATGTACACACAGCACTCCGGGCAGCGCGCGCGATCTACCTGCCGCTAACCTGCTCCTGCTACTCAGCCGGCGACTCTAGGGGACGGCAACCATAGACTGCCAGGATATCACTGTCTCCCCCCGATCTTGTACGCACGCGCTGGTCATTCCTGACTTTCACCACTTCTACTGAGCTTTACACCCCCCCCCGATCGTTAAGACTGATTTAGCAGGGGGTTATTAAGGCAAAAAAAAAAAAAATCCTAAATTATCAGCCTGGGTTTCTCGGAAGTATCGCTTGGTTCTCCTTTTATCTGCTGCTGCTGCTGATCTGTCAATTAAATGAAAGATGATCCTTCAGGGGGTCGTGCATCTTATTGTCTTTTCAAGCTGTTGGCTCTGTGTCACCAGGGCTAAAGGTAAGTGTGCATAAAGAAAAAGACTTCCCCCAGTTTAAATAACTTAATCAAGTTTTGGACAGGGCGCAGGTGGCATGGTGCCTCCTTTTTAAAGGGCAGTGGGTGGCTATTTAATAATATAGGGAGAGAAGAGTGAGCTGTAAAAGTGCTCCTTTGGGAGAAGTGGATAATGCATGTTCTCTGGGATTTAGGGACAAGGAGGGAAATGACGTGATTTTTACTGAACTAGGAATAATACAGGTTTGCTAGAGCATCATCTCTAAGTGGATTATTACATAGTGTTGTGCCATCTGCAAACTGCTTTTAATGAGATGAAGGGAAACAGAGAGCATTCAGTTGTAATCTCTATCAGTGGTTAGGAGGATTTAAATATCCACAAGGCTAGCCTCCCATTCCCTTTAAATTTCTTTCCAAAGCAGGCAAAGATGCCAGAGAGATCTTTGGCCAGACAGTAGGAATTTCCAAGGAGTATTTGTTATATTTTTTTCCCCCATTTGCACTTGATGAGTAACGAGATTTATTGTGTGCTTTAAAAGTTGCTGCGACACTGTCTTAATATTCTTTTTTTTTTTTTTTTTTTTTT
>WMED01005002.1:0-10655 GCA_019650415.1 Pipa parva
AGGGCAGAAGAGGGATAGCAGGGCAGAAGAGGGATAGCAGGGCAGTAGAGGGATAGCAGGGCAGAAGAGGGATACCAGGGCAGAAGAGGGATACCAGGGAAGTAGAGGGATACCAGGGCAGTAGAGGGATACCAGGGCAGAAGAGGGATACCAGGGCAGAAGAGGGATACCATGGCAGTAGAGCGCAGCACCGTTAGCCACAGGCATCAGTAGAAGAGAGACACCCAGTCACTGTACTGTTCTTCCTAGAGACTAAACTGGAGATTTCACAGAACTGGAAGCCGAAGTTCTAGATCTGAATAGCACTGAGTAGTGATTAGTCTGTACACAACCCCGGAACACACAACCCTGGAACACACCCGGCCATCCCAAAGTCTCACAAACACATGGAAGCAACACAACAACCAGACGTCATTACAGCCAGAGCTGCCGACGTCATATTGGTGCGCCCAAACTAAGGCGAAGCTGAGGGGCGTGTCATAGACAGGAAGGGGCGTATCTGGCGTGCACAGCGAGAGCAAGAGATAGGCCCGTTGCTAGGTGGGAATGGTGATTGGTTGAGTTTGTTGTGGGAGGCGGGGTTAGAATGACCTATCTGTGGCTATTTGTAAAGGGAATTAATAGGGAAAGTTGCACTGACAGGTGTGCGGAAAGGGCTGCGGAAAGCGGAGACAGGGCTTCCATGGGAAAATAGCTTCAGGTTGATTGTGAGCGCCTGGCAGTCAGTCCAGTGGTACCTAGAGAAAGAAGTCAGTGCTAGAGACAATTCTACAGCACCAGCAAGTTAAACAGGGCTGAATCTGAAACTAGCAGCTCACTTTACAGTAAATTGCTTCTACAGACTGGAAGTAAGTAATCTGCAATGCTGCCCTGCTGTAAGGAACAAGGTTGGCTCCATCTTCGATTATACAATCACATAGGTCTCTAACCAGGAGCCATAAAGACTAGCTATTTTTACTGTACTTTCAGGGTTTAACTAAGCATTTAACAAACACATTTCACACTATATTAGAATATTCAGTCTGTTATACCATCATCTTCTTCTTTATGATTAATCTGTACATTTTGCTTTGCCTTGATTTTTTTTTTTTTAACAAAGCAGGTGAATCATGATGTAAGACAAGGTAGCAACATTGCTTTAAAGCAAAGTGCACTGTGCAAGATATGTTTCCTTATCTATCAGTGTATTGCTTGTTGGAAGTTGAAAAGAAAGAGTAGGGGAGAGAACTCCACCAGTCATAGGATCCTTTAGGTCAGAATCTGACCAAAGGGTAAGGTCACACAAGAAATGCTATAAAATAAGTCTTCTCCATGTTTTTTTCATTGTATTGTTGTAATGATCATGCTCTTAATAGCTATTTTCTATAAAAATTGATTTTTTTATTTGAATAGTTATTGGATATAAGGTCACAAATAGCCATGGTCATCTAGCTTGTCTCCTGCAACTGACGTTTATCAACACTGCTTGTGGTTTGTAAGAAAATGAGTGATTTAAAAGGCTAGCCTGTTTCTGGCCTTAGCATGTAAATCTTGTATGCTCCCCAAGTGCAGTTAAAGTATGAAAGATATTGGCTTGTCTGTTATACTTTACGGTGCATGGTTTATCCTGGGCTTCAGATTAACATAGACCACTTTTTTCAGGGATGCATACTAGAAAGTAAGAATCTTTACAATATTGCAACTTCAATCTTCAAATTATAGTGTAATATGAAATATTCATGAAGTGCAATGTGACCAAAAAACCATGTGAAAATCACACTCTTGTAATATATGTGCTTACCAGAGCACAAAATAAAATGAGCTTTGTACAAACAAATTGGAAACTCCACAAGCGGAATGGTTTATCTCAGGATCCACTTCTACGCAGGTGATGTATAACTCTCTCAATTCTTCAGCAATTCACATGACCAATACAATCGGTATATCTTTAAAACAAACGCTCAATAAAACATTAGAAGGTTCTCAATCACAATGACAGGTGCCAGTCCAGTCCTACGCGTTTCGTTGCTGTGCAGCAACTTCCTCAGGGACAATCAGCAATATAAAAGTTTTATATTTCTGAGAAATTCTCAGCATTTTAAGTGCGCCTTATAGTCCGGAAAATACTGTATTTCTTGAACACATTTACACCATAGCACGGATTCTTTAGATACCTGGACGTTGGGTTCTTTCATTTTATTGTATGTTTTGAGGTTTAATGCACTATTAGTGTTTTTTGTTTTGCGCCTCCTTATAGGCAGTTCGAATTTGGACTACATTTTCTCCACCTAATTGGATATCCACTGGTTTTCAAGGAGGCTTGCATTCACTATTGGACTTTTTTTTGTTACTTAGTTTTTACTTTTATTGTTTATCATTTATATTGTATATATTTATTTGGTTTATTTTGCGCAGTTTGTATCACTGTATTCTATAGTGTAATATAGCTGATTAATACATTGAAAAATTATAAAGCTGGATTTACCAGCAAGTAAAGGGGTGTTATAACCAGCACATTACAAGGGCCCTGTTGCAAAAAGCTGGGAAGCATTAGTGCATTTGGTTGCTTACAGGAAAATCACATCTATCTATTTGCTTATCTGACATATGTTTGTTAGTAGCATGCAGTGAACAAGGCAGGTAGCTCTCTGAAATTTTCCTAATACTGAAATTCACTAAAATATCTGATTGGCTGACCCACATAGAGAACTTCATACCACACTAAGCATCCTGTGTTGAGTCACTGTTTTTCTGGATTTGTGATTCTACTCCCTAGCCTGTTTAGTTTGTAAGCACTACTGGGGAGGAACATTTATATCTTTATATCACTGTTTACTGGATGTTGTATTGTCTTATTTTACCCTGTTGCAGAGTGCTGCTGAATATGTTTGTACTTTATGAGAGACTTTGTGAAAAGGCACAGAAAGTGCGCTTGTGACATTAGACTAGCATTATGGGCACTTGTCTAAACTTGTTGATTTTCAAGCTTGGCTAATGACATATTGTCATTTCACCCAAAGGACATTATTGGCTTTACGATTTGTGCCCCGGTGCCACTTTCTGTTTTACTGTTTTGCCTTTCTTTTATTGCCATTTTCACTGCAACAATGAGAATAGTAAACAGCAAAACTATTGCCACTTTTTATTATAATCTCACCATCAATTTTACAGCAAAAAATCAGCTGAAAGTGAGTGCTTTTGAAATTTCACCTCGTTTCTGAATACCAAGCATTCTAAATTTTAATAATTGTGCATGAAATTATTAGATGGTTTTTATAATTGTGGATCTGCAAGTTTGCTTCTTATGATGAAAATGTCATGACCTTATTTTAGTCTTGTAAATTGTATGTTAGGACACACCCATATTGTTCCTCTGAGTATACGTGGCAACCTTTCATCTTATTATTTTTTTCCTATTTGCAGCTGAAGTAATACAAATTGTTATTGACTTCTGCTATATGTTTCCATGACAGTCATTTTAAAATGCACCTGTCACCTCAAAACACTAATACTAATGTAGGTTGTACTAATGAAATAAACGTTTTATAAAGATATATGTATTTTAAAAAATGTACCTTTAAACAGTGTTTCTCTCTGTCATCTTCCCTGTCAGCCCGACTTTTCTTTCCCAGGTTGGGTGGGTGGGGCCAAATGATGATTGACATTATAGCTTTTCAAATCAGATCCCTTAAATCATGATCTAGCAGGTAGCCCTGCCCACCCAACACTCGGGGAAAGAAAAGGCAGGCTGATGGGGAAGATGACAGAAACGCTGTGTGAAGATAATTTTTTTTCTATTTTTAAATAAATATTTATTTATAAAAACGTTTATTTCATTAGTACAACCTAAATTAGTATTAGTTTGGAGGTGACAGGTGCACTTTAATGCAATATAATTTCTTCTGCAGTTATTCTAAATATGGTATTTGTTTTTTTTATATTTGCCACAATTCTTATTCATACCATTCACTGTCGTGGCCTGCTTCATTCTAATTTAATTGAATTCTCCCATGTGTCTCTTTCTTTCCTGATGATTACAGTAAATTATAACACTATAACAGTCCTGTCAGACTTTAGAACTGAGAATTTGTTAAAGAATCTAAGCTTAAAATATTTTTTTCTTATTAATGCAGCCTAAGTGCTGAAAGTTTTTTTTTGATTGACGGTGTCACTTTTAAAGTAAATAGTGCCCCTTAATTGTATTTTATCTTCCTCGGTTGTTTGGTTTCTGTGTGTGTGTTTAATTTGACAGATTTTGATATTATTTTTACTATACTGATGACTTTTTCCAGTGCAATATAATTACTCATTTTCTTAGGATGGCTTTTGGCATTCAGCAAAGACAACTCCCTGTTTCCTAAAAAGAGTCTAAGTGGACCTAACAGGTCCACTTTAAAGTACAGAATGACAAACTATTTTGCTTTGGTGTCCTCCAAATTCTCCAGCAGAAGCATTTGTGTGATTCATGCAGATTTTCCCTTACCAGTGAGGAAATCATTG
The DNA here is from genome assembly GCA_019650415.1 of Pipa parva. Taxonomy (NCBI): domain Eukaryota; kingdom Metazoa; phylum Chordata; class Amphibia; order Anura; family Pipidae; genus Pipa; species Pipa parva. The sequence continues at coordinate 4,480 of WMED01005002.1, forward strand.
ACTTTGTCAGAAAGGGTTTCCTTCCATGGACGATTAACTGGACACAAAATAGAGAGTAATGCTGCAAGGGTAAAAGTGTGGCGTTAAAGGAGAACTAAAGCCAAAAAATAAAAAAGACCGTTAAAATACTTACCTTATACTAAGCCAATTTATTACAGTCACAGCATGAGCTGAGCTGTAATTAGCCAGCAGCTGATGTTTCTTCACAACGCTGGCTGACTGAGAGGCCAGCGTGAAGCTCCTCCTACCATGTTTCACCTCGGGTGTTAAACATAATCACGTTGATTGCGGGGGCCAATGAGAATGCTCCTTGCAATGAGCGTAATGGTGTTTGAAGCTGGCGAAACAACTGGCAACAGCTGCGCTCTGGCTTCTCAGTCAGACAGCGCTGTGAAGAAGCATCGGGAGCCGGCTAATTACAGCGCAGCTCATCCTGTGACTGTAATCAATCGGCTCAGTATAAGGTAAGTATTTTAACCGTTTGTTTTTATTTTTGGGCTTTAGGTCTCCTTTAAATAATGCATGTGTAGTAGTAGCATCATCCTTAAGGTGGGTATACAAGGGACAGTATATTCGCTGACTAGGCCTATCAACAGACAATTATTGCAGGCATATCTTGTCACCTGAAAACACTACATAATAAAAAACTCAGCTGAGATCTTGTGACCTGGGTGTTGAAGGATGCATTTTTCCACCAACAAGCTTAGTAATGAACAAACTATAGGACTGTAAAGAAAGAAAAGATACAAAGGAAAAAGTGCTTAAGTACAAAAATATCCAACTTTAGCAAAGATAAGTAGTTAGTATCCTTAGCAGCATCACTGTTTTACCTGCAGAAATGCTGAAAAATTAAAGTTTTACATTTTCTGTCCCCATAATTGGTTATTATAACAACTAGTGAGTCAGCTGCGCACAGAGGTAGAACTGCTGAATGTTCACTGATTGCACCTACACTATACTACAACAGACTTTGTATGTGTTCTCAATTCTCCAAAATAAACCACATCCTGTATATAAATGTGTCTTTTAATGCTTTACATTTTATTTTCATACATCAGTGTCATATAAGCAAACAGTATTTAGTGGTGAAAGATGAGCTAGTTACCACAGGCAGAAATATTGTGGGAAACTGGATTCTTTCGACATAAAGCTGGACTTAAACACAGTCATATTTAATAAATATATGCCTTTATGATAACTGGGTTACCATTGTACTGTACAGGCGTACCTAATTGCAATGCTATATTTTCCCTATCAGGTCAGCATTAGAACACATCAAATTCTTGGACTGTGAAATAAAAATGTCCACCACTGAGGAAACCTTCTCTCTTAGGGAAGTCTTGGTGAGCTTCAAGTCCTGCTTAGTTGATGATGATCAAGATGTTTTAATGGAACATTATTTAAATGGCTGGAAAGGACTAGTGAGGTGAGTGTCATTTATCCTTTTTCTGCCTGAGCTGGGATACTTGGTGTTCCATTCTGCTATTAAGGATGCACAAATCTAGGATCAGGTTCCTCGTCAGTTTTTTTTGTTTGTTGTTGTTTTTTTTTACACATATTTGCATATATATACAGTATTTTCTTTTGTGAAGTCAAGAAAATGATCAGATTTGAATTAAAAAAAAAAAAAAATCTTATTTGGGCCTACCTTCTGTACTATCCCAAAACTAATTACATACAAACACAAAGGGCTGCATAATTTGAGAAGGAGGGTCTGATTATCTTCTCCACTATTAGTAGTATTGGCAGAATTTGACAAAATACAAAGCTGAAAATGAAGTTAGATTTAGTTTTTCAATATTATGAGTTTTTTTTTAAATTATTTGTATAGTGCATTTACAGTTCTGCTTAATGTGCAGGGGATGATGGGGCAACACCATGGCAATAACAGAATAGCAAGTACAGCAGGGATTTTCAAAGAATCGCTGGAAAATGCATGTTGCTTAGCAAAAAAAATTCTTTCCTTTTAACTAAACCTTAAAGCATTTATACAGACTTGACAGTTGGTGTGCTAGAAACAGCAGAGAAACACACTATGTGTGGATACCTGGAAACCGCTCAATCCGTAAGTGTATGTGTAGAGGTGCCAGGATACAGACGATTTGTGTGTCAATATGAATATTCGAAAATCCGGCACTCCCAATGAGTTAAAACGATCTTTATTGTAACTTCATTAAAATCATAAATCAAGTGCGACAATCAGGCCTACGCGTTTCGCGCTCTGGCGCTTAATCATGGCAGTTCAATTACAATAAAGATCATTTTAACTCATTGGGAGTGCCGGATTTTCGAATATTCATGCTAGAAACAGCACCAAAGGTGGCTGATGCCATTTTGAATGTCTAGCTTTTTCAAAGGTATCATGGGAAGATAGCAACACTTCTGCTTGAAAAATTGATTCCCTTTGTTTTGTTTTTTTTATCTCTAAGGTTAAAATGTTCTTTTTTCCCTTTTTTTGCTGCATTCGATTACCCAGTTTTTTTTTTTTTCTTTTTTTTGAACTCCAATTTATTAAATGTCACTGGCATGACCTCCATAGGAACACTGATGGCTCCAGCTGGTGCTATACGGAGACATACTATGTATGGTGCACCCACAGTTAAAGAGTGTGATCCTGGCAGACTTATAACAGCCACTTTAAAATCATCCAGGCACAGTTGTCAGTTACTCAAGCCACTGCATAATGGGAAAAACATAGTAGCTACAGTGGAGACTGGCTTGGCTGGATATGACAGCAGGGAGTGAAGGGTCCAGTATACTATGCTTGGATTGGTAGAGGGAAAATCTTGAGACTACTCTTACTTGTCCGAGGGGCACATTTATCAATTATTCATGTGCATAAAAATGGAAAAATTCCACCATTCTTAGGAGAAACAAAAATGAACATTTTTATTTGTGATTGTAGGAATACAAACTTTTTTTTTTTTTGGTTAAAATTATCTTTAAAAAAAATGTTGTATTGCTTCTCACAGTGTTTCTCTTTCTGAGATATAATACATGCACGCTTGGAACCAGGATGTGGGTTTTCCTAGGAGTGGGGAGTTCCCCTCCCTGCCCTGGAGCAGACTTGGATAATGCCTTCTATAAATGCCATGTTTTCTTTTCTTGTAGATCTGTGAAAACTTATAAACAAACTTTATAAGGATAGCAAAAGTTAACTAAACACTGATTTTATACAATGTAAAAACACTGGCTTTCAAGGGGACCCCATCACTCATAAAACAATTATTAAGCACATGTGATTTATTTTTCCAGCTGCTGGCATAATCTGCATCCCTAGAATACATTCACTGACCCATTCCTTTATTTCAGGTTTATGAACAGCCTTGGAACCATCTTCTCATTTGTCTCTAAGGATGCTGTGAATAAAATCCAGATAATGGAAACCTTTTTAAAAGGAACCAGCGGAGAGCGATATAGGACTCTGCAGTCCATGGTTGAATATGAGCTAAGTGGTAATTTGGTGGATTTGACTAAACGCTCAGCTCATCCAGATTCAGGGTGCCGCACAATACTGCGTTTACATCGTGCACTGCGCTGGTTGCAGCTCTTCTTGGAGAAGTTACGAACAAGCAATGAGGACAGTAAGACCTCAGTCTTGTGTACAGAGGCATACAATGACTCTCTGGCCAACTTCCACCCCTGGATCATCCGAAAAACTGCAACTGTTGCTTTCCTAGCTCTACCTACTCGCAGTACATTTTTTGAGGTGATGAATGTTGGGACAACAGAAGAGGTGATCAATATGCTTGGAGAGGCCATGCCATATGTCTCAAAAGTATATGATTTTACACAGGAATTGTACTCTCAACACAACCTGCTTGACCTACCTTAACTTTGTTCTTTGCTAATTTTAGTCCTTTAGTTAATTGCAAAAAAAAAAAAAAAAAAATTCAAAGGTTCCCTGTGATTCAATTAAGCAATTAATTCTTAATACTTTATATCATCACGCTACATTGTATGAGGGCTGCCTGTTCCACATTATTGTACTTACAGCTATATCACAGTTAAAGGGCAATCAGGTTTTAGTATGTTTAAACCAGGGGTTGGCAACCTTTTGGGCTGAGAGAGCCATGTGCATACGGCTCTCTCAGTCCTTTTGAATTCGGAGCCGCTAACGTCACATTGGTGACGTCAGCGGCTCCATATTGGCTGACAACCCAGAAGCGCAAAGAGTGCTTTTTCTCTCTAAAGCGCTTGCCGGTAATTAGCAGGCAGACTGTAACGAGCGGTGCTTGTATGTGAGTGTTGCTCGTTACAGTCAAAAAAAATTCAGCCATCAAAAGAGCCACATCTGGCTCGAGCCATAGGTTGCCAACCCCTGTATCAGATAGTATATTAAGACTATTCAGAACACTTTCTTCTTTACATATTTGTCTTTGTTTCCATTTAAGTACTTGTTTGGTTGCTAGGATCCATTAACCTAGCAACCAGCTACTACTTAAGGTACAGTATGAAAGTGCTATAATAAAGGGCCTCAATGGACAGAAAACTTTAAATTACTTGATAAGCTGGTTACTGAGGAAACCAAAGAGATTAATCAAAATATACCATTCATAGATAGACTCAACGGAAACCTTGTCCCCAGTGGTCTCTATCATAAAAATTTAAGGGGTTATTCACTAAAGTCTGAATTTTTGCGTATAAATAGAATTCGCCAGCTAAAGACAGTCTCAGTAGACTGCAATTGCCACAGTCGTGTCTTTATAATGAGAATATTGTCGCAGTTGCTGCTTTACTATGGGAAATTGTTGCAGTCGCGACTTTATAGTGGGGAAATTGTTGTGGTTGCAGATTTGCTATGGGAATCTGCTGTTTGAGAATTTGACAGTCATATTCACACCTTAGTGAATAACTGCCCCTAATCTTTTTATATTGCAATTGCTTTGTAAGACACAGGGGAAAAATATATTCCTTTTGCTGGCATGTCATTGAAAAGCTACAGGGACCAAACTCTTAGGCCCTTATTCACAAATGTGCAAAGTGAGCCGCGTAGTGTTCGACTCACTTTGCACATTGTGTTATGCGCATGCTGATGTCCTGCCTCGCGAGACTGTAATCCCTTTAAAGCGTTCGCTGATGTGCAGGACATCAGCGAGCGCATAACAGCCTCTGCAAAGTGATACGAAGGATCGCACTATGCTGAATTACTCCCTTAATCACTGATTGGTATCTCTCCCCCTTTCCCCTTGTGAATTGCCCCTTGGCATAATGAGCTTCTAGTTCTTTAACTGTGTGTTTCAACCTTCAATTTCTTGCTAATTGTAAATACAAAATCTAATGCTATGTAAAATGTTACTGAACAAGGCTGTAAAGTGAGAATACAGGTATTCCAAAATGTAATTTAGGGCAGGAGTGTAAATGGTTGCACTAAGATTTACATTTAACTAAGTTTGCACTTTATTTAATGCTTGATCTTTTTCTGCTGTATGAATTCAAAATGATCTCTATATAAAAATCTAGTGATGTGTGATGACATTACTTCCCCAATATTACTGCAGTAGTAATACACAGATAAATACATACTGCTACAAAAAAAAATAGAGGTTACTATAATTCACTACAAAAGGTAACTTTTTAGGCAGTGATAAATAAACTCTCCAGTAATTAAGCTTAATTGTTTTGATTCTGTGAACCTTTTGAATTATTCTCTCTCTGTTCTGCCTCTCTCTAATCTGGAATGTAAACTATCTGGTTGTCATAAAATGAAAGTGTATAGAATGTGATAGCTACTTTGTATAGTTGATTTCCGTTACTTTCAGTTTCTAAGTATTTTAACCACAGTAAATTAAGGCCAGCTCCATTGCACTATACTCTAAACATGCCAAATGATTTTAAGGCAATCTCCCAGTCACAAGAGGGCCAAAAAGCATAAAGTAAGATTTGTGTACTTCATATGTAGAACATGTTGCTGTTAACTTTGGTTGTGTAAAACAAGAATTATTAAAGCTTCAAGGCCAAGTTTAATTTCTGCTGCATTTCTGTGTAGACTTTAATAAAAGCAATAGAAATGCTTGGTGATAATATTTTTACCTTATTCTTCACATATAAATGAACAGAAGATATAGACCTTTTCTGGATCTTCATTTATTTTATAATCTTTGACTTATATAATCTTTTATACCTGGGGGATTGGCAAGTTGCCAGCCTTGGAGGCCACTGGCCTACCCCCAACC
>WMED01005003.1:0-20024 GCA_019650415.1 Pipa parva
AAGAGGGTGTTGCATATGAAAAGGTGCTACAATCAAAGTTGGTGCAATGCCATTCATACCTTTGAAGATCAAGGAACTTGCACCATCTTTATCTGCTGCACTACTTCCCACTTAACCTCCTAGAGGATCAGAATATTTAATTACCATCCAACATGACGACAAAGCAGCAGTTACATTTCTCTTATGTCCCTTTCTTTTAAACTGGTGTGAGTTTTTGTCACCCTAATCTACATTCAGTTAACTTTAGATTGAAGCCTACAGTTTTAGGCTTGTTCTGGATTGTGCTTGATTATAATGAAGGTATAACTGTCCTCATCTTTTCTGTGAATTGTTTTCTGTGACTCTTGTAGCCCTAATTGTCTTGCCTGAGATGAAGCACATATCCAGTTTACTATTTTAAATGTTAATTCCAGCTTCAGCACACCTGTTTGGGTGTAAAAATTAAGCCGATTTTCCTCTCCCATAGGCTTTAATGGTTATTGGCGATTATCATTATCGAATAACGATTATCGTCTCAATGGTTTCAAAAATCGTTAGTTTATCCGATGCCGATTATTGTCATCATCGCTCATCACTAGCAACAAGCCTTTAGTACTCCTCTAAAGCATAACTAGCCCCAGAGGTAAGTCTACAGACTTTACTCTTTACCAGTTACCTTTAATATATGCTTAGGAAGTTTGGCACATTATTTCTACCACACTGATTTCCACTCACAAACAAGTTACAGAGTCTTGCATGGAAATATTCACATATTCACTGCATTAAATGTATTGTCAAAGTTAAAAGGGGATCTTTACAGTAACTGTAAATTTGAATATATTGCAGATAATATTTTTAAAGATAATTTACAATTTAAATTTTAGTTTAATTGTTTGAATGTTTAAATTTTTTTTCATGACCCTAAGAGCGAAATTGAGTAAACTTGGAAAAGCCCAATTTCACTTTTTTGAGTTTATCCCGAGAACATCACAGCTGTTCATGTGATAAAAATCATTCGATATTTTTGATCGATATTTACCAACCAAAACTTTTTGATCAAATTTTTTAATCTCAATTTTTCAATAAAAAGGTAGCCATACTACTGATGCAGGGCCGGTGTCAGCACACAGCATAGTCGGGCAAGTGCCTGGGCCCACAGAGCCTCTTTGGAGGCACCCCCCGGCACTTGCCCACCCCAGAACTTGCCTGTCCCAGCACAGGATGCAGGTGCAGCGTTCTGTGCTGATTCCTGGCTGCCGTCAGCACCCCCACCCGACTGACTCACCGCTCTGGAGCGTCTTCGTGATGTCTCCTGCATGACGTCACTCGCTCGACCAGCCGCAGCAGAGGCCCACTGAGGCTCTGTCCCCCAAGGTCCCATAAAAACCTGGAGCCAGCCCTGTACTGATGTAAAGTATGGTTACCTTTCTATTGAAAAATTCAATTGAAAAACTCAATCAAAAAGTTTCTGTCGGTAAATATCGATCGAAAATATTGAACGATTTTTACCACATGAACAGCTGAGATGTTCTTGGGATGAACTCAGAAAAGCAAAATCGGGATTTTCCGAGTTTAATAAATTTCACCCTAAAATAAATGTTTGTTGTCCTCTTGGTGGTTGTGATTTTTAAGATCAGTAACCCCAAGAAAAGAAGTAAATCCCATTTGGTTTGAAATGGCAATTGCTCCTGCATTGCAAAAAATTTTATTTTGGATCATTTGACATTTTTTAAATTTCTGATTTGAATTGCATTGTGTATGTTCTTTTTCTTTTATAGTTTCTTTTGTGATATAAACAAATATCTCCTCTGTCCCACTGTTTTCTATAAAATTTTACAATATACTTACTCATTCATGAATTGAAGTGGTCCTCTATGTACAAACCAAGAAGAGATAGTACATTGTATGAAAATAATTTAATAAAATGAATTTTTAAATTATAAAACCATTATGAAAACAACATCTGACTAATTTAATGGGTGCTGGAGGTCACTGGAAATAGACAGAAATGGAAAAAATAAATAATAAAAAAACATTTGCAATTTGTATTAAAATACGATGGTGACAACAGGCTAAAATTAATTTTAAATTGAGTGTTCCCTTTAATAAGAATATGTATATCAATTTTAATAAACAAGCATAACTTTTATTTTATGGGTATCAACAATTTTAGATGTTCGAAGTTTGATCAGTCTTTATTAAGCTAATGCTGATTTGGAGACTCACTTTTGCATACTGAATTTTCAGTTAATCACTTGATTCTGATGGGATATAACAATGAAAATTAATTGTACTGTAGTTATTAGTTATATTAATTTAGATAATTTTGTTTTGGTTTTCCATACAAATGCCTTATTTGCTCTTGTCTTTATTATAGCTATTTTCCTATACCACATGAATATATTTGAATTTACACAATAATTATCACAGTCCCCTTTGAACTTTGATGAACCACCTCCTTATTTTTGCAGATGTTGTTTTAATGATTTTCTGAGAACCAACATCATAAATTCCTGAAACTATTACTGTCATTCATTAGCCAGAAATACATAATGCGAAACATTCATGAAAATACCTGAAAATTTATTCCTCAGTAACTTATCTTTAAAACATATTCTTCAGTGAAACAATTTATAAATCTGTAGACTGCGATCTGCTTATTGACAAATGGCAATGCATTTTGCAATAAATGCACAGAAAACTATACTTTGTATACATATGCTGTTTAATCAAATTGATCTTTCCAAAAAGAGTACTGTATATTCCATTCAAATAATAAAAAACTGTTTGATATGAAACCACTTTAACTCTTACTTTAAATTGTAGATACGAGGACAACCAAAGGTCAGTTGTCACCAGATTAAAACAACCAAAACTCCAAAGAGGTCCCTATTTCCTTATCTTTGTACAACACAGTATTGTTTAATTTATCTTGGCAGACTGACTCTTTAGAATACTATAAATACTGTATGTATACTGCCACAGAATTTAACAACCCCACTGCAAATCACAGGGGCCTAATCTATCTTCTCCATCTTTCAACATATTTATTAACATAACATGTTAAAGATAATTTCCTATTTTTTCATAATACTGACATATACCTTATGACATTTTCAATATATATACAGAGGAGAAACTCAGAAAGAGAATTTACTAAAGGGAGAACCAAGGGACTCTTTCATAACAAGGATCATCTGAATGGCAAAAGTGTTGGAAACTTTAAAAGTAGCTCCGCCTGTAGTTCATTTTTGTAGATATAATTGCAGGTTTATTCATAAATCAATAACTTGGCACCCATTAACTACAGAGGGAAAAGGCAAAGGGAATATGTAATCAGCTATCCAAATGTTACCTAGCTTTTGGTGACAGCACAACAGAGAAGATTTATATATCATCAATTAAAGTGTAGTGTAGTGCACTAACTTCTATTCGGTAATGTGGCAATTGTTTCCTAAATATGTTTCCTGCTTAAGTAGTGCTCATTTTATGGATATTCACAGAACAGCACAAATGGATCTATTAAGCCCCTCATCTACTCTCCTGTACTGATGAGCTGATGAGTAGACAAGAACACAACCAAAAATAAGAAAAAGCATGACTCTCATTAAAGGTGCACACACAGGTGAAAAATATTTATTGAATAACAAATGATGAAAATCAAACAGATATAAAACACCAAACTAGACACAGGTGAGATAATAAAAACAATTAAAAATACAGGCTGAACAGACAAACTTGTGATCCCCATATGAAATTAATGCATGGCTAGTAAAGGTATGTGGGAAATCCAAACAGATAGTAGAACTAGCCAGACACATTTACAGAAATAAAGTAATTACAAAAACAGGTGCAGCCGGTCAAACAATAGAAAAAACGCTGTAGTATAAAGATATCCTGCTGTGCTAGTGCACAGTGATGAAGATAAGAATAAAGAGACCAGCAGTAGGATGGAAAGTTTTAAAAGAAAGAATATAAAAGATAAACACCTGTCAGTAAATGCTGGGGCAGGACAAGAGCCTGTCAGTGAAACCGGACGCGTTTCGTCACATTAGTGACTTCTACTGCGGTGTCTTAAGTCTGGCGTTGTCGGCATTAAATACACACAATAACCAATAAAGTTTTAGAGCGCAATGACGTCATCACGTAACGTCATGACGCAGCCGCGTCTGTACGAGCGGATGCATCATGATGACGTGTAATAGAGAATCTGATCAGTTAGAAACGCCCAGTTGTTGTAGACAAGAACACATGAGCTCATGTACTTAATTGTATGCATGAGGGGCTTTAGGATAGGCATGGGAACTACTACAATGTAATAGCCTTTCTAAACACATGAAACTCATTTAATGTTATCTACCTCTAAACGTAATGTGTAGATGTGTATGTGAAATATATGTATATATATATATATATATATATATATATATATATATATATATATATATATATATACTGTATATTCAGCTTAATTATTTGATAGTTTCAAGAGTCTAATATTGAATACCATGATTTCCTATTAATGACATGAGCTGTTTTCTTCCAGTATTTCTAGTTTTAAATGCAGCCTACTGCATGGCAAAATGTACTAATAAAATATGTGTAGGAAACAGTCTTTGTACAATATATTCTGAACCATCACCAATCTGCCTGCATCTACCATTGTCTTTCCTGAGAAGCCTCAGGGGGCTATTATCAAAGAGTAAAATCTCATTCTGAAAGCAATTTGTGACAATTTAAGTCAATTGTGAACTATTTAGCATATTCTCACCATAACAGGGCAAACTGACATGATTTTTAAGCATCATCAAGCAAAAAGAGGCATTGGCTTACTGTAGCAAATTTGTTAGAAATATGCATATTGAATCAAAGTAAAGTCATCTTAACAGGGATCTGCTTAAAGCAGACAATGCCAACATAACTATTTTTTATCCATTAATGAATGCATTCTAGCAATAAAATGATAATCATAACAAAGGACAATGTCACCATGTTGTAGTGTTTTTGTTGCCTGTATTGTCACTATAGAATAGAATCATAAATTATACAGTTCAATGGTATTCAATTTCTAGATCATACCGGCAACAGGTCTTTGCATTCTTTAAATATGTTGTGAAAATGTCACCTGTCTAATAATAGGAACCCTGCCATAAGCCCCACAGTTTGCTGACTTTGTGTCAGGGTTCTTCCAGAATAGATGGACACTGACTGCATTGGGCATCCTGAACTTCTGATTTTTACCAATGCTCATTTGGGTCCCAGGAACAATGATGTGAGGATATCGGAGGGCAACAAAATGACTCAATTATAGGTAAGATCAGTAAATTCAGAGAAGTAGGTACCACTAATTAGATTAAAGGACAAATCAGAGGCCAAAACACAGCAGGAAACAAACAATGAGGATTAGGCAGGAACTGAAACAACAGGAACAAGCTTGCAGAAAGGTAGCAGCAACTAATGTCACTTATATAGGACTAGGAATTGGCCTATATAAGGGTTCACCTGAGTAGAATGGCTGCAGCAGAAAACAAGGTTCAGAACCTGCCACAAGATGTCTCATTAACTTAGAAGGTCTAAAAACTCACAACAGAGCAGAACAGGTAGAGGACTGCAAATTTCTAGGTACACAAGACTGATGATGTATAACACTTTGTTTGGTAAAGTTAAATCCACACCAGCATGCCTTGGTGAACGTTCACTTTGATACATGATAAATGCCTTAATTTTTATGAATCTTTTGTGTAAGTATGCAAAGTGGTGCGTAAATGCACAGTTAGTGTAATGATATGAACTGTGCAAGAATTCACTACATTGCAGAAAGCTATGGTCTTTGCTGAATATGCAAAATTCCTGTTTCTGGAAAATTCAAGTAAAATAATTCAATATCTTGCAAGATTTTTATTAAATATAGTTTGAACTTGCCTGCCTTAAACTTGAAATAGTGATATCAATTATCAGTTAATACTCATTGCTAATTATGAATATTACAATTATTTACTATTTATGAATCATGTCTACATATCAATTACATTCATTTCAACCATGTGTAACAGTCCTTCTAGGACAGATCATGGTAGATCATGAAAATTATTAAGGGAATTAAAACACAAATGCGTAGGTTTGTAGACTTGTTTTGATGTCAACTGGAAGCAAATAATAAGCATTATAATAATTTTATACAATAATCATTCGACAGTTAAACATCAGATAATTAGAAAATTGTGTTTGCTAAGTAATCCCTTCGGTTTTCTTCTAATGATAACTAAAATCCTTTATAACACTCTCCAAAGAAATAACGTATGCAGTGAGAATGAGTTTGTACCTAGAGAAATCTAATTACTTGAATTTTTCTAGTTCTAAAGATCAAAAGACTTCTTTAGCGTCACATTAATTGTTTGGAGTTACAAACATTGCTTACGCTTATTAATATTGCCATGCTGCACTTGTTATTATACACAAGCTCTCTTTATTTTTGACAAACCTCCTTTAATCTCTTAAATTCTCCATGTTTACATTATTTATGAAGCATGTAAAAAAAATTTTTTGGAATCAACACCATAATGTAATATTAGTTTACATGCTCAGCTAAATTTAGATATTTTAGGTATAACCTCTATTACAAATAGGGCAAATAAGGTAGTAATAATGAGAAACTTTAACTAACTAGATATAAATTAGGAAGCTGAAACCTGGGGATATCATAAAGAGATTTTGTCAATGGCTAAAGAAAATTATCTTTCCAAACTGGTGCAGGGACCATCAAAAGGGCTGAAGGGGTCACTACTAGACGTAACAGACCAGACAGAATAACAACAGTGCAGGTAGGGGAGCACCTAGTAAATAGTGACCATAATATCACTTGACTTCGATTAATTTTTTTTTGTCAAGGGGCCACTAAAGCATTTACCTTTAAATAATTTGACATATTGCAGTTCTTGCCAATTTCTAATTCCGTTTTGTATATATTTTCTTTTATTGAACAGTGTGCACTTGATTTAGGCTGGCAAAAACCCATTATTCCCTATAGAGCATGTCCATCATTTTGCCACACTTGGATGCTTTTTTGCATTGGAAAAAAAAATTGATATCAATATTGAAATGAAATAAAAGGGGGACCTCTGTAAAAAGGGAGCTGATTTAGTTGGATTGATAGTTACCAATATCAATGATTTTTTTTTATTGGTCATTTATAAATCAGCAGAATTTCAAAGTTCAGCGAAATTAAAATTAATGTCAAAAGGCTTGTTGAAAGCTTAACAAAAAATGCAGAAAAAAATTATAAAGGTCAAAATTACTTTTATAAATCTTTCCCTAAATGGGACAATTTAAAATAAGAAATAAGCGAAACCCTATGTGGATGAATAAAAATTTAATGAGGGCAATACTGTATATGCCAAAGAAGAAGCACTACAAAGATATAGGGTTCAAAATAAATGAAGCAAGAAAACAAAAAAAACAATGAAAAACTGCTAAGTTGGAGATAGAAGCACTCATTGCTAAAGAGAGTAAGACAAACCAAAAGAATGTTCTTTAATTATGTAAATAGTAAAAAGGTTAAAAAATAAAAGTCAACTTCCTGTGAGAGAGGAATGCTGTAGCGCTAAGGCTAAGCACTAGATCAGATGGAGCCGGGACAGGGAGGAGGAGGGCAAGCCTGGCCCTGTCACCTGACATTGGCAAAAGGGCCAGGACGTAGTTTGCCTACCCCTGAGTTAGACTAATCATTATTTATATGAATTATTAGAACCCATAATTATTTTATTAATATAAAGTTCAAAGTTGCAGCAATGTTAGCCACTTTAATCGAAAGGGGCAGTAGACAATAATGGTACAACAAGCAAGGGTAAGTATTGCAGCTAACATGGCAAAAATGTTTACAATGCTTGAATTTTAACAATAGCAAATGATAATAAGCATGTCTGTACAAGGAAGAACTATCTTATGGCCATTTTATAATCCTACAGTGAATACAAATATTATCTACTGTCTACAATGTATTAAAAATTATTTTTTTTTGTAAACATCACAGTTAAAGGTATTATTTCAGTAAAAAAAAAAAAATCCCAGGTCTAAAAGTAAGAAAAATTATTGCTGTGTTAAGCTCTGTGTACAGTAGACTAATACTGGTGACTTATTATCATTACAGAAGGTGACACTATATTATATGCTGCACCTTGACAAAATGCAGATCCTGAATCCTGTACTGTATACAACCTTGTTTAAGAAAGTTGAAATAGTAACACCAGACATGAAAACATATCCATGCCACATATCCATTTACACTGTACATATTATATACTTAGGAGATATTTAAGAACTTCCTTTATAACATCTTAATATTTCAAGCTTTTATCATTTCTGTCAAAGATATTATTTATGCCATTGATTGAAATTTTTTTTTCACTGTTTTTATTAGTGGAAACAATGCAAAAAGTTCAAAGCAAAATTATGATTCCTACCTTTTGATAAATGCTGACATTTTCTATCCTAGCAAAAGTGCTGTAGAATTTCTAGAACATATTCTAATTTTATATCTACGTGACTCCACTCATGAATATGTAAGCTCTGAAAGTTTTACAATATAAGACATCAAAGATGTCCGCCACTAGAAAAAAATTTACGCAAGTGCAAAGAAATTAAATCTAGGACTTTGCTTGCAAATTTATTCAACACCTTGACAGGAATAGTAGCCATACCATACTATGTGGAAAATGCTTACTTTTTGGTGTTAATATTTTTCCACTTCAGTAAAAATATGCTCTACCCCTAATTAAGCGTTTGACACAACACCTGACATAGATACCAATAAAACTAATTAAAATATCACAAAATAAACAGTAAGCATTGACTAGGAATAGGTGACTTGATATTATCTGTAAAATTATCTGTAAAACATTTAAAGGTCTGCAATTGGATTGTTTTGTAGTTCACCTATTATTTGTAACTCAGTATTTTAGACATTTTGTGCTAATGTAAAATGTGTAAGTATTATACTTTGTTAGGGATATAACTGTATAACTAAATATTGTCAAACATAAAATAAACTAGCGCTATATGTAATTAAAGAGATCTGTTTCCTATTATGTGTCATCCTATTACCGTATATACTCGTGTATAAGTCGAGAAATTTAGGTTAAAAAAAATCATTTAAAAGCATATACTCGACTTATACATGAGTATAAGCAGCGACACTTCTCTTACCTTGTCCCCTCACAGGCCTTAGGGTGAGCACCACCATGTTCGAATCAGTCTGTCTCCCACTTGTAGTGTATCTTGATTCCAGCATAGCGTGACGCGTCTGCCGGCTCATAAATATTCATAGGATGTATGTTCATACATCCTATGAATATTTATGAGCTGGCAGATGCATCACGCTACGCGACACGTCTGCCGGCTCATAAATATTCATAGGATATACGAATATACATCCAATGAATATTTATGAGCTGGCAGACATGTCACGTAGCATAGAGATGGACAGAGTGGGCATCTAGCTGGGAATTAGAATCCAGGCAGAGGCCGCATGGCCGCTCACCAGTCTACCCACCTATTCACATCCTATGAATATTTATGAGCTGGCAGATGTGTCACGCTACGGAATCAAGATACATTAACAAGTGGGAGACAGACTGATTCGTACATGGTGGTCTGGCAGCACTGGTGAGGTTACTCTGCTTTATAATACATATTCAGCCACTCTATAGCCCCCCCACTCCTTCCTCGACTTATACAAGGGTCATAGCAAATTTAATAATTTTTGGCCCAAAAACTGACCTCGACTTATACACGAGGTCGACTTATACATGAGTATATACGTAATTGAAACCAAGAATTTCTTATTCTATGTTCCATTATGACAAATTCTTGTCTGTGAATACATCAAACACATTTTAACTGGTATGTATTCTTCAGGCCACAGTAGATCAGCAGTCATGCAGCACAAATTAGAACATGTAATTGCACCAAATCAATGGAAAAATATAAAGTGAATTATGGAAGCTTATATTTACTATATTTTCAACTAAAAGATCAAACTTTGATAATGAGAAATTATATATGACATGATTCAGTGTTGCAAAGGACTTAGGCAAAATGTTTTATCCTTCAACAATAATCAGTTCACCTGATACCTATTTCACCAAGGCAGGGACTGTTTGGATAATAAGATCCATGATCATAACATAATCACCAGTATTATGCAAGGGCAGATAACAGCTGGTCTGGGAAGAAACTGAGCATGAGGACCAATTTCAACACTAGAACTCCACATGAAAAATATATTGTGATTCAACACTAGAATACCCCATGCTGCTCCTTTAAATGCATTCTTACAGGGGCTTGTTGAGTATGATCCCTCAGCCATAATTTTAATGTTTAGAATTGTGTTGTACAAATTAAATGTCCATTTATAAAACCAAAAGACCAGCAACAAGCCAGTGAAAAGCAGGGTTTCATAAAGCAAAATGATCAACCACAATAATAAACACTAGAAGAAAGAAAAAGAGAAATCTTAACTAGAAACATTACCCCATTTAAAAAGCAGTCAAAAAGATCAATGATTAGAAAGAACCTGAAAATGGTCAAGAAGTTAGCTGGCTATGGGAGACAGAAGTATCCAAGAATTATAACAAGCAATTAATAACTGGTTTGACTGGGTTGAGATAAGGAAAACCCACTAAGAGTTCAGTTATGAGAAGCACTTGTAGCAATACCAACTAGAAATAATGATCTGTAGGTTTCAAGCTAGACTAGAAGCACAGAGACTTCCAGAGTGTTGAAGATACTAGAAAATGTCAATCTATGCATGTCACAGGTCATAACTGCCTGCTGTTTTGATGCCGAATTGTATATGTTCTATATGTTCTACATATTTTACATGATGTGAAAAAAGGGGGTTCGCTCAATCCCTGGCGACTTTAATTGTTTGTGTCTATTTATACCCTGTTATTCTATGGCTACCCACCTATGAGTAAGCGCTGTGGCGCGAAACACGTCAGGGAGTGCCTCATTGTTTGTTTACTTTTTGTTTTTAACCTTTGCATGTCAATGGACCTGTTTTTACTAGTAAATCAATAAATATTTTGATTTTAGCTTGGGAGTGCCGGATTTCTTAGTCAGCATATTTTACATGATGTTGTGCATAACCATACCTCCTTGCAAGCTCTACAAATATGAGTCTTTTTTATTCGAATTGATGACATTTGCAGGTTTAAGTTAGATGTGCCTCGACACTGAGGGGGTTATTGGCTAAAGTCCAAATTGTTGCATAAAGGTTTGAATTTGCAAACTAAAGAAAATCGCAATAGGCTGCTACTGTTGCAGCTGTGGATTTATAATGAGAATATTGTGGCAGTCGAGACTTTACTATGGAAATATTGTCTCAGTCACAACTTTAAAAATTGTTGCCACTTTACTATTGGAAACTTGTCATGGTCGTGGATTTGCTATGAGAATCCGCTATTTGAGAATTTGACAGTCAAATTCTCAGTTTAGTCAATAAACCCCTGAATTTTTTTCCCCAGCATTTACATTTTTTTAGGGTTCGATTATCATTTGCAATATTTTTTTATTTGAATATGCACATTATAATCTCAGAAAGGAGTTGCATATGTTTCTACTCTGTATTATTGTACTAATTAGATCCTTACAATTTCAGAATACTTATTTTATTACCATAAAAATAGGGATTATCCAGCATATCATTGTACTGAAACTCATTGCTTGCACCTAAGCCTCAGTAAAATAATCCATTTCAAAATTATTTTCAACAGTCTGTGTTAGTTAATCCACTTTACAAATAGAAATTGTAAACAAAAAAAGTGGATTTAATTTTGTATCTATATCTAAAACATACTGTTATATGGTTTTAACTTGCATTACTGTGTAAGAAAGCTCTAACGTATTCTATGGCTTTGGTAGCATGTCTTGAACAAAAAAAAAAACAAAAAAACAATTGCCAACAATGTCATTAAAAATATTTGTTTGCCGAACAACCAAACTTCTATTCCATATATACTTCATAATAATTGTTTCAAAATCATTTATGAACCTACACATTTCTAATTGGTTTGTGCAAATTGTAAGGATCAAGTTATGAAACCAAGAGACCAGCAACAAGCCAGTGAGAAGCATGGTTTCCCAAAACAAAATGACCAGCAGCCACTTCAATCCAAGTGACTAACAACACAGAAAAATCAAATAAATAGAATAAAAGCAAATAAACAATGAATTTGTCTAGGGCACCCAATAGAATGACTGGTTTAAAATGTAATTGTTTCTATCTTATGGTAGAATGATTTCTGTCACTGTTCATTTTAAACAAATAGTTAAAAGCTAAGTTTTCACTTACTAAGTAACTGGCATCAAGAAAATAAAGTCAAATATCCCCCAAACCCAAAGTAAACCCCAATCTCCATTATCCACTCTGCATATGGAGTGTGGGACGGAGGGTAAACCAACTAAGGGGATGTCTTGCTAACACAAAACCTTTAATATAAAAGTTAAGGTTTAGTGCTATCAAAGACACATATGACAAAAATATCACAAAATTTAGTACGTGGTCTGTTTTTTTTATTTATATTTTTTATTTTCATTAACATAACATGTTTTACATTAGAACAATATGCAATCTATTTTTAAGTTATATAACGTTATAAACATTGGTGATTGCTTCCATCTTTCATTTGTACATTTTTAGTACATGATCTGTTAATCAGGAAACATGGTACATGCACAACAAAATAAATAAATAAAATATACAGGCATGAGCATTTGTCCACTTGTAATACAGCATTCACTCCTCTTTCCCTGTCAGATGTACTTACTCTTACACACTGGATTAAAATCTGAGATTATTTGTAAACACACACAACTGTTTTTGACACTGTCCAATGAAATGAATGATATTGTTTCACAAAAGGAAAGTAACATAATTGCATCTCTCCATGCTCTCACCCCTATGGATAAGCAAACCTTTTCTAAATGCATCCAGCCTACTCTGCTTTGTACTACAATAGAAAAGGCTGGAACTCCAGCATATGTGCATTTGATATATTAAGCATTGGGTTGGATGTTGGAGGTAAAATAAGTTGCTTCAGAATGGAAAATGTAAATTAAACTGCCTGGACATATGTGTACTTGTAGGTTATAAAGTGAATGAGACTGGAGTCAGACTTAAGGTCAGCAAAGGTAAAAACCAAATAAGCATAGGCAGATGCAGGCAAGAGATTAAACTGGGCAGAGCACTTTAAATTCCAGAGGATGCTGGCACATGGACAAATTAACAGCTGCAGCACAGTAGCTCACATTAAAGTCTTTTTCCTCTCAGCAGTTCCTGACAACAGTGTAATTAGAGGTGAAGTCACCATGCACTAGTGTTTACAGTAAGGCAATTAAACAGCATAAATTCCAAGAATAGAATTATCAACATTTACCTACAGTTATTCAACAAATAAGTACATGCCTTTTTAAGCTATCCAGTTTTTAAAAGATTGAGACAGGTACAAGGATTAATGGCTTTATGTGGCTGTTGCTCTAATTAGCATTGCCATCTCTGGAAGGAAAAAAAAATATGTTCAGCTAAACTTAATCATTTCAGATTTTGTATAGAAAATCTAATGTATGAGCTAATCACATCAAGTCAAAATTAGTTTTATTTTCTTTAACTGAAACTTGGTTTAATAAGTAAGATATATAACCTAAAAATAATCACAAACAAGATTAATTGGCATGATTAATTGACATTTAATAATGCTCTAAACCAGATTTGACCTTTGGTTCAAATGAAAAGCTTATAAAGAGTTGGCAAGGAAGAGCTAATCCCTTTCAACATCCAATACTTTTGTCTGCTATTTTTTGGGTACAAGGGTGATATGGGCAGGGTTGAACTGTGAATCTGATTGGTGTTTTCAAACCTTATTTCTAGGTAGGAGAAATGCAGAAGAGGCTTCAATCCATATATGGCATCAGATCCAGCATAAGTGAAAATTCCAACACCACAAAACCTGTCCTGCTTAAGGTGAGGGTGCCCCAAAGCTCAGTCATTGGCCCTCTCCTGTTCTCCCTCTACACTATTTCCCTGGGCGATATCATCAATTAATTTGGTCTCCAATATCACTTGTATGCTGATGATACCCAAATTTATTTATCCACTTCTGTGCTAATGCTCAAATTACAGTCTCAAATCTCAAATTGTCTTCTGGCAATCTCCTCGTGGATGGCCAAGCGCCACCTCAAGTTAAATCTTGCTAAAACGGAACTGATTATATTATCACCCAAACCTGGACCCGTTCCTACATTTTCCATTCAAGTGGATGGTGCGATTATCAACCCTGTAACCTCTGTTCGTTGTCTTGGAGTGACTTTTGACTCTGCTCTTTCCTTCTCTAAACATATCTCCTCCACTGCTAAATCTTGTCGATTCTTTCTTCGCAACATTGCCAAGATCTGCCCCTTTCTCTCTCACTGTGCTGCTAATATGCTCTTGCATGCTCTTGTCCTGTCTCACTTGGATTACTGCAATGTTTTTCTATCAGGCCTTCCAGTTTCCTAACTCTCCCCGCTCCAATCTATTCTAAACTCTGCTGCCAGAATTCTCTCTCTACAGAGAGGACTGCCCTTCTTCCAACCTCACTCTGCTCCCTGGCTTATTTACAGTGTTCTCCTTTTGACATTTAAGGCATTCCACTCTCTTGCCCCACCCTACATTTCCTCACTCTTATGTCTGTATGTTCCTTGGCGTCCACTATGTTCCTCTCAAAGCAACCTGCTTTGAGTACCTCGTACTACTACTGCCCTTTCTCCTCTTAAACCCTTTTCACTCTTTGCCCCTCACATTTGGAATTTTTTACCCCCTTGTCTCCGTCAGATACATTCCCTCTCCACCTTCAAAACCAAATTGAAATCCTATCTGTCAGAGCACTAGCATTGATTCTTATCATCAATTTTATGTATAATTTTTAGGTTTAATATCTGTATATATCTATTGTATTTATCTATTATTTATTCACTGTATTTATCTATATCTATTTTGATCTACTTATTTTGCATTCATGGACCTATGTCTCAACACACTCTGCAGCTCTTATTGTCCTTTCTGTGTATGTAAGTCTTCCTCCCACTTAGATTGTAAGCTCCATGGGGCAGGGACCTCCAACCTCTTGTCTCAATCACAACCTAGCACTTAATTTGATGTATCCTTGTGATATTTTACTTGTATTGTTTAATGCCCTTTTCCCTTGTCTGTATTGTACTTGTATCGCTGAATTGTACAGCGCTGCGTAATTTTGTGGCGCTTTATAAATAAAATTATACATACATACATACATATAGAAGTAGCTGGGTGCCTGGAAAAAAAAATCAGTCTCCACACCACTCAGAACATACAATGTCTATGATTAAGCACTGTTAGTAATCGTGAAATACATAGGACTTCCATGATCTTGCTGGCCTCATTACAATAAAGCCTTTTATTTAGGCTGGATGTGCTGGATACTTTGTTTGCTGCTTATTTCTAGGTACCTTTGAATCATGCTCATTGGTAATAAGGGCAATGTGGATGATGTTATAGAAACTGTAAAACCCTTAAACCTCCGTTCTGTGTATGTTTATAGTTAAATATACAGGATGCATTTGTTAGCCAAAAAAAAAAATCACAAAAATAGAAAACATAAAATAAAATCACTGGTAGCTTCTTCAAATTCTGTATTGCTTTTGTTATGCAATAAACAAATGACACTTTGGATGATTGCAACTCATCCCATACCTCCAGGCATCTCGGTCACTCCACCATGCCCCTGTGACTCCCCTCTACAACCCACTTCAGCATAATAAACTTCCCTTTTGCTCACCCAAAGGGTAGTATGGCGGTTTGGAGTTCTAGTGCAGTTAATTCGTTCTGCCTCCTTTGTGGAATAGCTATTCTACTGTAACACTGTGAATGGGGAAACTGTTCTGAGCAAAGATTACCAAACTTCCATTTTGTAATGTTTCATCTCCTTGTGTGTGACCTTAAACTGCTTGTGCAGGTTAGGGGGAAAAGAGATTTTTTCACATATTTTTTAGTATCTAAAAGAAAAAAAAAACAAGAACTGTTTCTTTAAAAATAACAGTAAAAAGTATGTATTGCAAATAAGAGAAAAACATCAGGGTGGTGTACAGTCATTACTAATAAGGATTATAACAAAACGGTGCATTGTTCACCTGCTTGCTTATCAAATACAATCTGAAACCAGGACCATTGGCAACTAATACCTGTAAATGTCAATACATTCTGCACAGAAAAGCAAACTATGAATGCTGAAAAATGATGAACGAGCAACAGTAAATACCCAAGTGAGTATGAATGTACTTCAGATGTCAGCACTGTATGGTGATAATTTGAAAAATCAAGGGGGCTTTTTCAAGCATTCAAACTCCAGCATTGTAAAAAATATATGTTTTCAATGAACTATATAAAAGTAATGTGCTCATATTTGTAAAAAAAAACAATGGCTTTTTATTTGTAAATCTATCGTGTACTGGGGAAACAGATATATATATGGATCTCGTATGTGTCTCTATGTGCTCACAAACAGATGATGTGGTCAGTAACAATTTGTAGAATAAAAGAGAGTGTGTAAGCTACAAATAATAAAACATTTGCTATTTTCTTTGGATTTTCTCCCTTTTTGCTAACTCACAAGTATTAATGGGAAAAATGAATAAAACATTTTTTGTATAGTTGTATATATTTATGTATATTGATCTATTTATTTGTACTTATTGACCTCAGACTCAAAGCATTCTACAGCTCTTATTTTCCTATCTGTGTATGTAAGTCTTCCTCCCACTCAGATTGTAAGCTCTATGGGGCAGGGACCTCCAACCTTCGGTGTCAACTGCAGCCTAGCAATTAAAGTGATGTATCCTTGTGATATTTTACTAGTATTGTTTAATGCACTTTTCCCATGTCTCTATTGTACTTGTATCGCTGAATTGTACAGCACTGTGTAAATTTGTGGCGCTTTATAAATAAAATTATACACACATACAAAAAGAATAGGGAGGTATAATATACATGCCTATCTATATGGAATTGAAATTCCCCTGTAATATACAGGCTCTCATTCTGTGCTAGCATTCCTGGAACAGTAAGAAAAGAATAATTCCTTTGTTTGGGAAAGAACCCTGATCAGGCTCCAGTAGTTGTCATAGTCCATATCTTTATAACATCATTATAACATTCCTGGGTAGGAAGTCATAGTAAAGACACTTGTGACCTTCAATCAGTGGGAATTACTTTTATATGCTGTTAATAAACCTGTGTTAATATGTGTTAATAAGCCCTAATTCTCACAACCAGAATAGTTTGGGGTTTATTCATTAAAGTCCAAATGATTGCGTACACAGTAGGTGTGGATTTGCCTGCTAAAGACAGTCGCAATAGAATGATACTGTCACAATTGTCTCTTTATAATGAGAATATTGTCACAGTCACGACTTTATTATGGGAAAATTGTCACAGTTGTCATTTTAAAATTGTCGCAGTTGTGACTTTACAATGGGAAAATTGTCGCAGTCACAGATTTGCTTTTGGAATTCGTTGTTTGAGAATTCAACAGTCGAATTCTCACTTTAGTGAATAACCCCTATTTGTCTCTATGTCCGTAATGAGCGTTTTTGTGAAGGTGACTTCTATGGTGTGTCACATACCAAGGACCAGAAAGTCTGAAACAAATCTATTTAGATGCAGTGTTCCATGCCAATGAGTGCTTGTGTGACACACTAAAAACCCAGTGGATGAGAATTTCACAAAATTTTTCCATATTATTATAGGGTAAAACTCAGAAATGAATTCCTTGTGGCGGACTAATTTTTATAAGAGAGGGAAAAAAGTCCCACATATCCATGTCTTACAATGAAAATCAGAATTCATTGCTTTTTATTAGCAATTACAACTATTATTCTTGGGATCAGTAAAGGGAATGCTGAGATGTACAAAGCATTTCCCAAACCAGTAATTTACTTATGCTTACAACAGTAAAGCTAACCTAAAGTGCATTAAAGAAATAAAACAAACACAATCAAGCAATAATTTCTTATGACTGCATTTAAAAGCTTAGCATTCAATAAAATAACATTTCCTATATCTGTTTACATAAGTAAATATAGAACATGACTTACACAAACCTGAGGATATTGGTACATCCCTTCACTGTTTTCATAAGCGGGCCTTTCAGTTCCTCTTGATTTATTTGTAGCCTGTGCAACATCTTCTATGGGCATTAAACCTATAGCGAGCATAAATTGCCAAAATGGTGCTTTTGGCCCTATCAAAATTACATTACTTCATCTAGAGACAAAAGAAGTTTGCAGCCCAGCTTGTACCAACACATCTTAAAGTGCACCAGTCACCTCAAAACTAATACTAATTAAAGTTGTACTAATGAAATAAATGTTTTTGTAAGCTCCATGGGGCAGGGACTGAAGTGATGATGAATCTCTTTAAAGCGCTGTGTAATATAGTAGAGTTATATAAAAAATGAATAAATAAAATAAATAATAATATATGTATTAAAAAAAATGTACCTTTATACAGCATTTCTCTCTGTCATCTTCCCTGTCAGCCAGACTTTTCTTTCTTGAGTCGAGTTGGGTGGGGACAAATGATGATAGACATTATTGCTCCTCCAATCAGATCCCTTAAATCCCAATCTAGCAGGGATCTGATTGGAGGAGCTATAATGTCATCATCATACTGAGAAGCCTTGGTGGGTAGATGAGTCTCTGCTGTAGGACTTTACTAAGTATACCACACTCATATCTAGATAAACTTCTGCTACCAGTTTGCAGAATGGTGTGACATCAGAACTGCATCATGAATGGTTGGATTGTAAGTCTGTTTTAATTGCTACCACATTTTCTGAGTAACTTGTACTCTTGTTCTTTTACCTTAATTATGTACAGTGATTTACCATGATTCTCACTATATTTAACTGAAAACCATTAGAGAAGACAGATTTATTATATAAGAGATTATTGTTTAATCAGACATTGTTATATTTCATATTTACATTTTCATGATTATCCACTGATTTTGAGTTAATTAATTGTATAACTAATGCACTCTCATTTTAATATACAATAAAGCATTATAAAACTGCATCTTGTTTGCCAGACTTGAATCAATGTCATATGCAAAGATCAGAAACTCTAAAAGAAATATCATCACAGAAATTGTTTCGATAACATACTGGGGGTATTTACTAAGACCATTTTGATCTTTTTTTCTTTTTTTGTGTTATTTTTTCAATGTGAATTCAATGCAATTCAGTTGCATGAATTTTAGGGCAAAATGTAATAAACTCGCACAGACCCGATTTTGTCTTTACGAGTTTGTTCCTGTGAGATCTCAGCTGTTTATCACGGTAAATATCGATTGATTTCCTCAATCTATATTAACCGATAGAAACTTTTCGATCAAGTTTTTCCATTGGATTTCATGCTGAAAAGGTAGCCATACTACTAGTGTAAGGTAGTAGTACTTTAGTAGTAGTACAATTGTACTGATCCATAAGGTATTTCGGCAAGATAGTGGGGTAGTTTGCCATTGCTTGCCCCACCCCTCCCCATTTATCCGGGCTTGGGACCGGCATGCAGTTGTTGCCAACTACAAGGCTGGGCCACCAGCAAGACGATCACAAAACTCAGAAGAACCGTCGAGGAGAGGAAAGCGTGGAGAGGACTGATCCATAAAGTGGCCGAAAGTCGACTTCGACTAAATGGCTAATCATCATCAGTAGTACAATCCTCCCACTTAGATTGTAAGCTCTATGGGGCAGGGATCTCCATCCTCTTGTGTCAATCATAACCTGGTACTTAAAGTGGTTTCACACTTGTAAGTTACTTACTTGTAATGTGTAACGCACCTTTCCCATGTCTGTTTTCTATTTGTATTGCTGAATTGTACAGCGTTGCCTAAATTTGTGGCACTTTATAAATAAAATTATATATACATACAAACCCCAAAATCAGAAAAGTTGGCACGTTGTGTAAATCGTAAATAA
>WMED01005004.1:0-20024 GCA_019650415.1 Pipa parva
GGGTCACAGAAGCCCTCCTCTTTGCATGGAAGGAGTCAGCCAGGACTCCCTCTGTGCCAGATCTAGAGCTCCACCGATGAAAACAAACGCCTGGTGGAGCGTAGGAACGGGGGCCGCAAACTAGCGTCCAGAGGGCCGCAGTTGGCCCGCGGGCCACGAGTTTGAGACCCCTGCTTTAAACTATACTCAGTCTATTTGTATGGTAATGTCTCCCTCTAGCGGCCTTCCCATTCCCATAGCAAGCAATATAATATACTGCTTGCTATGGGAATGGGAAGGCCACTAGAGGGAGACATTACCATACGTTTCTATGGAGCAGCAAACAATGAATAGATGCAGAATAAAAACATGAATAAACATTGCTGAAGGCATGACAAACAATTTGTGGCTTTTCTGTATGATATATTGATATATATTGATAAATAATAGTATTCACCTCATTGCATTCATCAACTAAGATGAAAAACAGATCAAATCTTGACATAATAGGAGCAGAAAGATTTACATTATGTTTTAATGACTTTGCTCTCTCATATCTTCCCCCAACAGGATTTGCTGCTGCCAGGATGGATGTACGAGCATTTAATGTAGCCTTAAGGAAACAAAGTTAAAATCAAAAACACTTTAACACAAAAATCAATACAGGGTTCACCTTCTTAAATACAGTTTATATAGTGAAACTCACTGTAGAAAATTATAACTGAAGGAACCATAAGATTTCTTATCAAAACAATATCGTGAAGAAGATTTAGAAGATCAAAATGTTTATTTGGCTGAATTGACAGAGGGAAGCATTAAAGAGAGCAACAATCGCTATGGTCTAGTAACCAATTTCAATCTAACAGCAGTAAATATCAACAACACTGATCTAGTACGAGCTGAATTTATACTCAGTATTGCTTGAGACTTGAGAAAGGGAGGACAGACCTCTTTAAAGTGTGTCTATCTAAACTGACTGTTAGTCCAATAAAAAAAATTAAAAAAAAAAATTAAAAAAAAAAAGTGTATCACCAAGTATTTGTTATAATACTCATTTTTTTTGTATCTGAACTAAAATGGTCACGCTACCTTTAAAAAAAAAAAAAAATGTATGTGTGGTTTTTTTTTATTGGATTAACAGTCTTTTTAAATAAACAAGATTGCGGAGGGTTAATTCTGCCTCCTTCAGGTGGTTCAAAGCAATACTAAATGAAGATAAGAACATAAGAATGGATTCTACTGAGATAACGGACTATAGAAAACAGTCTTAAATATATTTGTCATGAGGGAGGTTGAATTTCTTGGTACTGAGAAACTCGTGGTTTAAAAGCAAACATAAAATGTGTGTATATTTTTTTTTCCTACATATTAAAGCTATGATAGTGAGATTGAGAAAAAAGGTAAGAAAAACATTCACATAAACAAATAATTGCAGCATAAAGCAATCAGGTGTCGTCAGTATTGCTAGGAAAACAGAGGTAATTGTCTCTGTGACTAAAATTCCCCCCTCCAACCTCTATGTTTTCCTAGCAATATTGACGACATATTACAACAAACACTGTTTATTTAAAAAGACTGTTAGTCCAATAAAAAAGGTATCACAAAATACTGCAATACTCATTTTTTAGCAAAGGTGGATTTACACTGCCTCTCTATCCGAACCCACTAAAATACATACATACATACATACATACATACATACATACATAGTTTGTAAAATTCTATGGTTTAATTTACCATTCATTGTGCAGCTTGTTCCTAATTTACTACTTACAATGAGGATGACTGAATGCCAGTATTGGGGGACTGGGGAAGAAATCCTTTAATGCAGATGTGGCTCTTTTAATGGCTACATCTGGCTGTTTGACTGTAGTGAGCGGTGCTCACTTGCAAGCACCATTCGTTACAGTCTGCCGGCTAATCGCCCGCAAGTGCTGTACAGACAAACCTCTCTCAGCACTTCCGAATTGCTAGCCAATCTGGAGCCATTGACGTCACCTATGAAGTCAGCGGTTCTCTTAGCCAAAAAGGTTGCAGACCCCTGCTTCAATGTACTATCTCGTGCATGCGTGAACCTGTGTGTTCGTATGTATGTATGTATGTATGTATGTATGTATGTATGTATGTACAAAAAAAAAAAACAAACCAAACAAACAGTCATACACAAACCTTTACACCAGCCTTTGTGATAGAAATGGTTTGCTGCTCCATAGCTTCATGTATGGCCACTTGGTCTTTCAGGTCCATCTTATCAAATTCATCAATGCAGCAAACTCCCTATTAAAAAATAAAGTTTTATTTGATATATACATACAGTATATAAATGTGAAGATTAGTTTAGTTAGCAAAGACAGGCTGAATTTTCTAGTTGTAAAACAATTTATTTTAGCTGTTCAGTGTCACAAACAAACAAAAAACAGAGAATCTACAAGAAAAAAAATATTATGGCAGACAATGATTGAATAGGACAGGCTTTATCAACACAGTTTCCCAGTACAGGTTTCCAGTCGGTGCACCAGTGGGAAACCACAATGGAGTGGGATAGGTCAGTGTGGTCAGCTGAGGGTGGGGGGAAGGAATTAGAGAGTCTAATTTCCCAGGTGAGGTCCGAGGCCGGGGGGTGGGGGGGTGAGGGAGAATCAAAGGGAATTGGGTCCCAGCAATTGATCTGAGATGTACAGGGCCCTCTACAGTAAAAGAAAAAGGAGCTACGAACAGGTGCCAGCTTCACCCCCCTCTTGTTACAGAACAGTGAGCACTCCAGTGGGTAAAAAAAAAAAAAAAAAAAAGTTAATTAATTACATTGGTTGCGTATGGGAGGGTTTGTGATAGACTGGACGGTTTAGGCAGAACTTTTCACAAGAGATCCTAAACATGTTGCAAAAAGCTTCAACCTTTGTTTATTGCAACAGAATCACCCACATCTGAGCAGAGTGGTTAATTTCCAAATTCACTGACAAGATGTATTAATGCCAGAAAGAAGAAGCAGTTGATGCTCATTTATTCTTCTGATTTACTTTATGGAAATTATGTGCTGCAGTATTACCATGGTATAATGCTGTAAGGTTACTTCCAGAAACAGGACCCAAGGTGGAGCACAACTAGCTGGGATGGAAACCCCAATGCTCTGGTATTCAGATGCCCTTTGGGAGGCCCAAACTTTCTGCTGAAGAAACACTAGGGCCCCAGAGCAACCCAACAGGAGTTGTGCAAGAACCAAACCAAGGTACCAGGGAATTAAGCAAGGACAAATGACCATAGTCAGGCAAAGCCAAAAGTCAAGGATTCCAAAAAAACAACAAAAAGTCAGAAATGAGACAAGGTCAGTAACATGGAAAAACAACAACCAAAAGCTTCGGCAACACTTCACGAACAGGAAGAACAGCTTGGGCAAAGACTGGAGGAAATTGCCTCATATTTAAAAGGTCTGGATAATGACAAACAGGAAGCATCTGAGCAAACCACTTACAAGTTTGCAGTCATAGATCAACGCAAAGGACTGAATGCACAGGTTTACAAACCAAAGCTCAAATGAAGCAGTGGTACAGCTGCTACTCAGAGTGCAGTAGGTTCCAGTTTCAACTCCCACCAGAGGCACTATCCAGCTGATGCAAACCAAGCTGTTAACACCTCTGTTACGACAATTACTGCTGGAGTGGCAAGGTGATTTCCTGACAAATACCTAAATTTGCCATGATACAATGTTAGTAATTTAGTCACCAGACAATCAGTTATAGACAGAAGACTTAGTTCTCTCCTTCTCTCATTGTTTAACAATAAATTCTTCCTCGACATAATAAAGGTTTAAGAGCATGCATGACTACAAATCTTATGATCCCTGTTTAGTCAAGTATTTAGTCAATGGAGGACTATAGTGAAATGACTCATTACAACTTTTCCATTAAAATGTTTTAAATAATTATTTTAAAATAGGAAAATTGGCCAGTGATCGCAATGAACTTAAAAACTACTAGTTGTTTATAAATTTCAGGAAATTCCATGCAAGTTGTAGTGCTACTGTTTATTAAAGACCAATACTTTACACCTTCCTGTTACTTAGAAGGATATTAAAAGTCACAGAAGAGTTCCACTAATTCCATGATTATTTTTCAAAGAAATGCTGTTTGCCTCTGCATTTTGAATTTATTCCCCTTCAGGAAAACAGTAGGAACCACTGATTTCCATGAGGGAGAGAAAAGAGTTGGTTTGGGGTGTTCCAAATTAGACATTTCAAAAGAAATTTGTCTTGACTCTACATTTTTTAATTCAGAAAATCATCAGAAACCTTTTCCTGTGTGTTTGCATCCAGAAACCTATATCCACAGCAATTAACATGGCATGCGTAGATATTCAGGGTGAGTACTTTCAGAATGTATGCAATCTGTGGAAATGTTAGAAAGCTAAGGGGTCTAAAAACTACCAGGTGTATGCGTGAACTGCAGTAAACATTTCTCTGAAAGAACTCGTGTGCTCTCCCAGTTTTAAAATCTTTGCCAACGACATACACCCTTGCAAATATTCATACATACTAGGCACCCTAAACGAGATATTTTGTCTTCATATATATCTCTTGATTTTAGCGGGTTCTGGGTTCTAATATTGATTTTACAGAGAAATGCTGTTTTGTCGCTATTTTATTTGTTCAGGAAACCAGCAGAAACCACGGTTTTATGATGGCTTGCATCCAGAATTCAGCTACCACAGCAACAAGCATGGGTTGCCCAGGTAGCTAAAGATGTGAATTTTCAGAAAATTATGTAGGGAATTACTGAAATGCTTTAGCAGTCTTTCACGAATAATCTATTGCAAACAGCAAGTTTGTTATGTAGTCTGCTTTTATTTCCACAAAACAAACCTAAACACACAGTCATTCTTGGCAAAACAAAACAAACAAAAAACCCAGTTGAACAATTGGGATATTTATAATTGAATATAAATTGGGAAACTGAAACCTGTAGATCCCATAAAGGAAACATTTTTTCATCAATAGCAAAAGATAATTATCTTTCTCAACTGGTGCAGGAACCAAGAGGGATGAAGGGGGTGCCACTAGACTTAATATTATCCAATAGGCCTGATAGAATAACAAAGGTGCAGCTGGGGGGGGGGGGGAAATCTAGCAAATAGTGACCATAATATTATAGATTTCCAATTAAGCTTTAATGGGATTTACTGTCATGGGGCCACTAAAACATTTAACTTCAGAAAGGCTAAATTCAGTCACCTTAGAGATGCCCTTACTCTCATTTACTGGGACAATGTTCTCAATAATAAGAGTACAGATGCTAAATGGGATATTTTTGTTAAAAATCTTGACTACTCATTGTGAGAGGTACATACCATATGGGAATAAAAGAGTTAGAAATAAAAGAAAGCCTATGTGGATGAATAAAAATGTAATGGGGGCTATAAATGCCAAAAAGAAAGCATTTACAGTGCTAAAACAGGAAGGCAGTATAGAAGCACTGCAAAGCAAAAAACAAATTAAAGCAGCTAAGTTAGACACAGAAAGACTCAAAAACCCCAAAATGTCAACTTATCCTGGAGTATCTTAACATTAAAAAATGTACAACTCTATATCAGCATGGGTTGATGAGGGATCAATCACTGGATGTCATATACCTTGATTTTTCCAGAGCATATAATACTGTATCACATAAAATGAAGATGCTTGGACTGGGGGTTAAATGCATAACTGGGTAGTAACTGGCTCAGTGTTAGGAAACAGAGGGGGGTTATTAATGGTACATACTCACACTGGGTTACTGTTAATAGCAGGGTACCCCAGGGGTCAGTTTTGGGCCCTCTTCTCTTCAATATATTTATAAATGACCTTGCATCAACATAAAAGGGTTTTTTTTTTTACTGTAAGAACAGTGAGGCTATGGAACTCTCTGCCTGAAGAAGTAGTCATGGCCAATTCCATTAAAGATTTCAAAACTGGTTTGGATTCTTTCCTTCAGTGTTTTACAGACATTATAAGTTATAGGCAATACAGTAGATAAATGATGGTGTGATTTTGATCCAGGGAATTATTCTGATTGCCGTATTGGAGTTGGGAAGCAATTTTTTCCCTAATATGAGGATAATTGGCTCTTAGCTCATGGGTTTTTTGCTTTCCTCTGGATCAACATTGCAGGATGCAATGTTTTACATTGGGACATTTGGCAAATGTGGCGGTTGCCCTTACATCAACAAAAACTGGTGCAACGATGCATCAATATAAAGATCCACTGCTCGGCCAACCTGGAGCTCATCACCATCAAGTGCTAACTGTTCTACCTCCCAAGTGAGTTTTCATGTGTGGTAATCAGCGTCATATATGTCTCCCCTGATGCTAACCCCAACTCTGCAATTTAAGACCTCCAATCCGACATCAACTCAGCACAAAATCTGCATCCTGACAAAGTTTTAATTATCGCACATGACTTTAACAGCGCCAATCTAAAAACTGTGCCGCCAAGAATGCATCAAAATGTCACCTGTCCAACTTTAGGGGATAAGATTCTAGACCTTGTTTACACCAACATCGTAGATGCTTATAAGGCTATCCTCCTTTCTCATCTGGGTCAATCTGACCACTTCTCTCTATTCCTCCTTCCTAAATACACACCGATCAACAAAAGAGCCAAAGAGTCATCCAAGCAAGTGAAAATTTGGAGAAAGGATGTGGATTATACCCTCCAGCATAATTTCCAACATACTGACTGGAAGGCATTTGCTTCCCTTGCCACTACTGGTGCATACACCAACAAATATACTGATTCGGTTTTAAAACACATCGCAGAGGCCATTGAAGAAGTAACCTCCCAAAAGACCATCCGTATTTTTGCAAACCAGAAGCTCTGGATGAACGAACATGGCAGGCTCCTACTCAGGGATAGAGACAGAACCTTCAGATCGGGCGATCAAACAGCATACAGAATTGTCAAAACTACTCTCAGGAAAGGCATTGCTAAGGCAAAACCTATAAGGTAAAGATAGAGGAATACTTCAGCTCCATGGACCCCAGACATATGTGGCAAGGCATCCGTGATTTAACCAACTATAACTCATTCACTTCATCACCCATCTCTGATATTCAAGCTGACAAGCTAAAACATTTTATGCTCTCTTTGACCATATAAACAATCTGACCCCCCTAAAAAGCAGTCCCTTGGCCAACCTAACAGACTTCCATTGAAGATCTCTATCAAAGCCGCTGCCTGTCCAGAGCATGCAATAGCATTGCTGATGCTTACCACCCAAACAACAAACTTTTCTCCTTACTGCCATCTGGAAGATGATTAAGGTGTCTGAACTCTCAGACAAACAGACTAAGGAAGAGTTTTTTCCAGATTCTATTATCAGACAGAATTTTTCCCTATCTGAACACTAGCCGCTATGTACTTCCCCTCTAGCCCCCTTCGGTTCTACTACAACTATTATCCGTACAATAATGTAATCATTTGTGTCTATTATTATTACCATCTATATCAGGGCACTTTACTTGTAAACTATTTATTATTTATAACTTATTACTGATATTATTTATTCTGTTAATACCATCTATTGAATGCACCTGTAATTTCTCTGATTTGTATGTTTGTACTATTCAGTGACAATTGTAAGGCTGGTAATGACTGATTGAGAGGAGAAGGAGGTAGCAGCACAACGAATCACGGCTGGCAATGACACACAGACCCTAAGGCGTGGAGTCAAAGGCTACCCTGGTATTCACCGAGAGCCCCGACAAGGTGGTTAGGGCTTACAGCAGGATAACCTAGGTCGCGGCCCCTACAGCTGTAGCCAGACAATGAACAGGTGGTGCCAAGTCAGTGAGAATCAGTAGGTCAGGACAGGTGTGCCTTAGGTTCTACCCAATACTCGCACGCAACTCTGATCACAGCGGTTTCCTCTTTCTCCTCACTCCAGTACTGGTGCCCGTCCTGAAAGTACAGCACCATCTAAAAGGGATAAAAACAGACAAATCATGGGGTTCAGATGGTATACACCCCAGATCTTAACGGAATTAAGTACAGTAATAGACCGATATTTTTAATAAATAGGGACTCTATGATGAGGGACTGTTCCATAGAACTGGCACATTTGCAAATGTGGTACTTATATTGAAATATGGGTCATAGAGTGATCCTGAAAACTATAGACCTGCAAGTCTAATATCTATTGTGGGTAACAAATTTTGAGACTTTTCAAGAGATATTCAAATGCTAGAGTATCTCAGTTTAAGCAAATGTATACATCAGCATGGGTTTATCAGAGATCAGTCCTGTCAAACTAATCTAATTAGTCCAGGCTGGTTATAATCTGGACCAGGGGGAGGCACTGTAGGTCACATGCCATGATTTGTTTCAAAGCTTAGTAGTAGAAAATAGGGCAGTTATTAATGGTAAATACTCACATTGGGTTACTGTGAATAGTAGGGTGTGCTCGGGGTTAGTTTTGGGCCCTGTTATCTTCAATATATTTATTAATTACCTTGTTGAGGGATTGCATAGTAAAATTTAACAAATGGATCTGGATAAGTTGGAGGCTTGGGTAGAGAGGTGGCAAATCAGTTTTTAACAGATCAATGTAAAGTTATGCATATGGGAAGGGAAAATGCATGTCAGTATTATTTACTAAATGGGAAAACACTGGGCAAAAGAGAGACAGGGAAAAGGATTTAGGAATTTTTGTTGACAATAAACTGAACTGTAGCAACCAGTGTTAAGCAATTGCTGCCAATGCTCATAGGATAACTGTGTGCATTAAAAATGGCATAGCACACAAGGAGATATTGTTTACTTTACAAATCACTCAGACTGCACATGGAATGTTGTGTACAGTTTTAGGCACCAGTGCACAAGAAAGATGTATTTGAGCTTGAGACTGTTCAAAGGCAGACAAAACTAAAGTAATAGGCAAACTACAGTGCCATGAAAGTTGGTGGTAGTTTAGAAAGAAAAAAAAGTAACTAAGGGGTGACCTAATAACCATGTATAAATATATCTAGGGCAAATACAGTGCTCTCTCCCACAATCTATTTATAGCATGGACTGCAAGTATAACAAGGGGGCATCCTCTATGTCTGGAGGAAAGAAAGTTTCTGTACTATCACAGAAGGGATTTTTACTGTAGAATGCAGTAAAACGATGAAATTCTCTACCTGAGGAAGTTATCATGGCTGATTCAATAAAAGTTCAAAAAGGATCTGGATACCTTTAGTGTAGGATTATTACAAGCTTTGGGTACCAGATAGCTGGAGGAGGGTTCTTGATCCCGGGAATTATTCTGATTGTCTTATATGGAGTTGGAAAGGATTTTTTTTTTTTTTTTACTAAGTCGAGGATAATTTTCCCAACCCCCTTCTATATTGAGATGTCAGTGTTGGGACAGTGACAATTTCATACATTCCCCTGAAGCAACTAAAAGTTATTACATAGACTATTTCAGCATACCTCCTGTCTGTATAAATGGTATCTCAAAGATCAAAATGATTCAACAATGCACAATTTGGAGTTGGAGTGACATTTCTATAAAAGAAAAGGGACAAGGACATCCTTCCTGTTTAGCAGACCTAAAGCTACAGAGGTTTTGGTGGTTCTGCAAAGGTTTATATAGCCACAGATCCTACTACTATTTGGAACTGGCTCACAGGACACAAGAGTTTCTAAGGGTGTAAGAGGCAGAGCCAGATTATCCACAAGGTAGCCTAGGCTTTTGACTAGGGCCCAACCACTGGGAGGGGGCCCAGATACAGCCCCCTGCCAATATAATCATATCTCTATGTAGGTAGTTAGAGAAAAGTTGGGCACTAGTAGATTATCTGCCTAGGACCCAACTGTGTCTTAATCCATCTCTGTAAGACAGTCACATTCCTCCTGGAGTCTCAAGGTTCAACAGTATGGCAAGTTCCTGAAGGTAGTGTAAAGCAGGTAGAGGACACTGGTGGACAATGATGAAAAATTGACAATAACAGTTACTGTAATGTCAAAAATGCTTAGTAAAATCTCATCTGGTAATGAAGGCACTAAAAAGTGTTCAGAATGCTTAATAAAACAATTTTTGTAATAGATCTGCAGCTGGTCAGAAGAAATGTAAACAAAACAGAATTTGTGCCTCTATCTGCAGATGATTGCATCACAAAGGCACATTTTTTAAATGAAGATCTATTAAAACATTTATTAGTCATTCTGAACACTTTTTTGGGGTGATATGTGCACTTTAAGAAAACTTTTTTTGTTTTGCTTAGGCAGAGCAAATAACTTGCAAACAAGTAACAAACAGAACATCTATGTGAAAACAGTAAAAGTCTAGCATTAACACTAGATAGTCTCAAGTGTCTGCTTAGTTTGTCAAGTCAGTAGAAGTAATTGTCATTGTGCAGTTTAATATCAAAATGACCTATAAGTTATTTTCTTGTTAATTTAATTTGCAGAAGAATAAAGGATATTACACAGATAATATCAAGGTAACTATTGCAGCATCCTAAAACTGTAGAGAAAAATATAATTATCCTCTAATCAAAGCAGATCATCAAGTATCAAAAAACAGTCACTTCTGTTTACTTATTTGATGGAAAAACAAAGAAAGAAAGAAGAAGTTTTACATATGCTACAATACCGAGAACACTATTTTTGTAGAAAGTCATATTACTTTAACTTGCATCACTGTGGATAAGCAGAGACACAATTTACAGTTGCGTGTGCACAGGGAACACCCTAATGGCAGCACGCAGGATGATGAACAGAGTATAAAATGGCAGTGTGAACCTAGCCTAATGCACACACCTATGGTTTACAGTAAATACTTACATTATCTGCAAGCATCAAAGCTCCAGCTTCAATCACAAACTCATGTGACTCTTCATCTTTCACAACAGCAGCAGTTAAACCTGCAGCACTACTTGCTTTACCACTAGTATACACTGCCCTGGGACTGAATTCTTCCACGTGCCTGCAAATAAAAATACACTTAAGATGGGAAAGAAAAAAGGAACTATTCTAACTTCATCTACCAGACAGAACCCCTTGGTTCTTTTAGCTATTAGGACTCTGGACCCATCCAGCCATCCCATTAGGATCTGTCTTAAACAGGAGCCTATTATTACCCTGGTCAAATGACCCAGCATAAGTCATTTCACACAAGTTCCATAGGGAATTCAAACTACCAGAGCCCCACTAGAAGGAAGACCAGCACAGGAAAGGACACATTCGTCAACTTCTTGCAGGAAATTTTAATTGTAAGGAAAATCTAAAAATATTTTCTTTAATTTATTGTTGTACGCTTACTTCAGAAACTGGCTTTTGGATGTGCTGGGATCTCCAACAATACATACATTGATATCTCCTCTCAATGAAGTACCTTCCATTGTTGTCTTAGGAACCCCTCCAAAAAGCATCAGTAAAACTCCTCTTTTAATTTCATCATTACCTAGAAATGTTTAATGAATAGAAAAAAAACATTTGTTGCAGTTTTGTGGTAAAGTGAAATGCAGTGTCAAATAGTACAGTATTATATAACCTTTGTAACAGATGATTTATGAAAAAGCCTCATACTACTATATTTATCAGTCTACCTAGATTGCAATTAGTTCCCATTGCTTTGTTGTCTTTTGGAGATGACCATTGTTATCCAAGTCTATTTACTCAGTCTCTAGGCATCTATTTGAGCAGGGACATGCAATTTTGAAATTGAAAGATTAACAGATGGACAGATAAAGAAACTTTCCATTTAATGTTGTTCGTCTAATCCAGGATAAAGTGTTACCATCCTAAAAAGGTCCAGATGGTATACATCCCCTATTTCTAAAAAAGTAAGTATCATTATTTTTAATATTTAAAGACCCAATAATGACATGATCTGTTCACAGGACTAGAACATAGCAAAAGGTGACATCAATATTAACGAAGAGGCCAAAAAGGGAGCCTGAAAACTATAGACCTAGAGCTAAAGGTTTAAATTCTATTGTGGGTAAAACTTAAAGGCTTTCTAAGATGCTATCCTGGAGTATCTCACAGTAAATAAACAAATGTATAGCTACCCATAAGCATTAATTTTAACCACTCAAATTACTCTACTTATCTGATTATCCTCTATATGGAAGTCAGTTCTAGGGGGGGAATTCTCCATAGTGTGAAGTGAGTCCTTCCTTCCTTAATCCTTCGCCTCACTTTGCACAGACTGTTATGCGCTCGCTGATGTCCTGCACGCGGACATCAGCGAACGCTTTAAAGAGATTCCAGTCTCGCGAGGCGACTTGAGTGCTCTCGCCAAGACTGAAATCCCTTTAAAGTTCCCTGTATCGTTAAAAGAGCACATATCTTAAGACAAATATTATTACCTAGCTACTTTAAACCAGGAGGAGGAAAAAGAAATGATTAGCTAACCAGCAACATCCCCAATGGTTTCTACGGTTGGAAAAACTGCAAAGCATGCAAATACAACTCCATTCACAAAGTAAAAACATTTAAATCTTCCCATACCCAAGAATACTTTGAGATCAAGGGACATCTCAGCTGCAGTACTATCAATGTTATCTATTGCATAAGTTGCACTCGTAACATAGTAACATAGTTTATAAGGCTGAAAAAAGACACAAGTCCATCTAGTTCAGCCTTTTCCTGCAATGTTGATCCAGAGGAAGGAAAAAACCCATGAGGCAAGAGCCAATTATCCTCATATTAGGGAAAAAATTCCTTCCCGACTCCAAATATGGCAATCAGAATAATTCCCTGGATCAAGGTCCCACCTTCAGTTATCCAGCTAAATAATATATTGGCAGGACAAGTAGAAAGCTTAAAACTAGGATCCTTGAACATAATATTATAAAAGGAAAAAAGTGTGGAAAATCGGTATAATTTAAGAGAGCGCTTCACCAGCTGCCTGGGACATTCGGAACCCATACTGAGTTACCTCGCAATAGAAAAAGTGGAAAACCAAGACAGGAAGGGAAATAATAATAATACATTTCTCTCCCAAAAAGAAAGTGAATAGATTTACAAAATGAAAACCCTGCAGCCCTGGGGTCAGAATAAGGACATTGAATTATGGTCATTTTTAAAAACCATTATCCACACTTGTACTTCTTTATTTTGCTACTGTGCATTTTATGCCCTTTACATGTAATCATGCCTTTGCAATCCTGTTTTATAACTCCTTTATTTATATATAATCACGCTATTTTGTTCTTTTCATCCTCATTTTATAAGGCCTTAATGATACCTATATTCTAAGTTTCATTATATTCCTTACACCATTATTTATCACTTAATTACTTTTATTATTCATGCTTCTCTTAATTGTCCTCCTTTTTCTCATTTTATTTTTATTATACTTTTAATGTAATGTATTTTTCTGTGTCAACTTTGGCCCGTTTTCCGACTATGTGACAATGCAGATTCTCTTGTTTCCTGATATCTAGCTTGGTTTGACCATCTCTCTATCCCTGGTACCTTGGTTGGTTCATGTACATATCTGCCATGTTGTCCCTGTGCTCTAGTATATCAGCAGCAGATAGCCTTGTCTAATAACTTTATTCACAGGGAAGCACTGTCACCTGGAAGATTTTTTTAGCCTGTTTACTGAATTGCCTAAAAAAAACCCTGAAGTAATACTATTTAGTGAAAAGCTATCACACACAGAAAACACACTTACCATGAATTGTGGGAAATAAGCTGGTGCATAAATGATGATAGAGGTTTTTGTCTTGACTCATTTCAAATACTTTTTCCCATTCCTGAATAGACATTTGATTCTTCATACTTTCAGCTGTTTGATCATCCCCCCTCAAATCCTTACCTCCAAACTGAAAAAAGATATTTTTATTGGTAAGCATGAATTTATTACAACATTATTAGCACTGAACATAAAAATGACAGCTAGCTGCCTACTTCTAAAGCTAAATGTTATATAGTTAAATGTATCTTACTCTTGGATTTGTAGCACCCACATGACAAGCTAGAAAGGCCAGCCTATAAGAAAGGTCCCTTACTCCCAGGGCTTTCAGTCCCTGAACTCCTTCAGCATTAAAACCTTCTCCACCTGTTACTTTAGCTCCACTCTCCATTCGAGCATCTACAGGGAAATATAAAATTTTAAAAAAAATAAAAATTTGAGAAGTTGAAGTGAAACTGTTTATTGCAGCTAGGAATAACACTGTGTCTAACATTTTATGCGGGAGCTCAGATTTGTTGAATTGCACAAAACTATATAAATGTGATCAAAGTATTAACAGTTGTACAAAATTTGTACTTTTAGTATTTAGCTTCAGTTTTGGACAAATGAAGAACCCTAGTTCTATATTTCAAGACGGCACTATAATTGGCAAGTTACGTGTGATGCTTGGTTTTTACCATACACTGCAATTTAGGTTTTTAAGTGGAAGGACCTTCAGTGGCTACAGTTTTAGTAGAAACTGGTTTTTTTTTCCCCTCAAGTAAACATTATCTGCTGCATGCTTGGAACTGCCATATTCCTGCACAGGTTCCCTTATACCAGTGGTAGGCAAACCATGGCTCTGGAGCCGCATGTGGCTCCCTTCTGCCTTGATTGACAAATGGGAAAATAAATAAATAGTTATTGATCAATGTAATTTTGATTTACATATTATTTTAATTATTTTTTTCTGTTTGTTGTATTCTGATGTTGTAACAGGTAAAACTAAAAATTAGATTAAAACTTTTAAAAGTGTCTAAGCTGTTATGTTTTACAGCTCCAGACTACTTTTCTTTAGTGGAAAAGGGGGCGAAATGGATTT
Source organism: Pipa parva (assembly GCA_019650415.1). Lineage (NCBI taxonomy): Eukaryota > Metazoa > Chordata > Amphibia > Anura > Pipidae > Pipa > Pipa parva. Next base: position 14,720 of record WMED01005004.1, read on the forward strand.
TTTGATAGTAAAGTTTGCCGACCCCTGCCTTATACCAAGCCCAAGGTACTTGTATGGCATACATTTCATCAAGTATAATTTGTATCCTGATTCCTAGGCTTCTCCACAGCACCTGGCACATCACCCACACATCAGTCACACAGACTACTACTGTTGCATGATGCTAGAAACAGATGGCGCACTGGGACATCAAAGAGCAAAGATAAGACTTGGTACTACTGTTCAAATCTCAAGAGCCAGCCTTCGTTGTGTTTTGAGGCATCCCATACTGTTCTGAAATTTGTGTTTTAATTCAAATGTTTAGGGTCTCTGGTGAATAAACATAGTGCAAATAAAACCCAGAGCTGTAAATATTTTTCATTCTGGCTTTGTACATTTGAGTGTTCCATTCATAGATAAGCTGTGTTGGGTTTAACATGCACTCTTCATAAAACAATGCTTGTAGAGGTTTGCACATTTTGCTTTCTACTGAGATCTGCCCACATAGATTTGATTAAATCTAATAATGCATATGGAAATTGCTAGATACATACATATTCACTGCACAACTCACCTGCCTATGTGAGAGTATAGGTGATTGGATAACCAAGTGTAAAACAAATGAATGGGTGAATGAATGCTCCTGGACACAATCTAAGCTCGGCAAATGGGCAATCATACCTATAGTCAGTTGTGTTGCATTTCTAGCAAATGACACAAACAGTAGATAGAAAACAACAATAACAACAAAAATTGACACAACATTTTAATTTCTATCTTGAAAATTATTGCTAATTTCTAGGCACAAAAATCTTTTCATCTGAGAGCCTGAAGGGATCTTGCAATCATTTCCAATATAGTTAGCTATTTCATGGTTTTTAAGTTAAATTATAAAAAAAAAAAAAAAAAAAAAAAAAAAAAAAAAAAATGTATTTACTATTGTTTATTCCATAGCTAGCATAGTACCACCTTGTATTCAGTTTGAGACTCACTTTTTTTGTGCTGTTTTTCTGTGGATTTCAGGTCACACATAAACAGGCAAATTGGGCAAGGAATTTGAACACATCAAGCAGGGTTCATATGCATTGCCAGACTTACCTTTATTTGTGTAAGAAGGTTTCAGATTAACCGGCATGATATTCACAAACAGTGCCTGCAGGCTAACGAAAAACAAATGGCCACAGATATGGGTACCAGACTTCCTAGTGGAAGTGGTTCTAAACTTGTGGATAACTAGAACTGCAGATACACCTATTTTAACAGCCATCAGTTTGCCGATACTCAGATGTCAGTTCTTTTCCAAGTGTGCACGTCTTTGTTTCAGTATTCCACATCCACAACAAGCATGCAGAGCTTGGGCAGTTAAAGTTGCTTGATATGGGGGGGGTCAATTAATATGTAAAAAAGAAAAGCCACAAGAGCCCAACTTCAATGAGAGACAAATCATAGATGGATTTACCTTTTTGCACAAGTTTTACATTGGGATTTCTGTGATATTATTGTAAACACTCCTATATAATTGGTATTGTTTTATTAAGAACATGTTGCTTTTTTCAGTCCAGCTCATTTTTAGTATTTGGAATGGAGATTTTTCATATGTTTCTCCATTAAATTTCTCAAAAATATAAAACCACAGCTGTTTTAAGAGCATAGAGGGGTTCAGGAATTAGAAGCAAGCACATTTTAAAGCAACAGAGTTCCACAAACACTGTGGAGAACATTGTGTGTGTAATAAAAGGCAGTGCCAGGAAAAAGTTCCCTGCACCCAAGGAGAAGATGCCAAACCTGCAGTTACCCCCATGTTGCCTTTCTTAGTGCAGCTGTACTTCCCATATAATGCCCCACTCCCATACAGAAAAAAACAAACCACCTCTCTGGTACTGCAGCTGTACAGTTGGCTTTTTCCCTACTAAGATATTGGAAAATTACTGCAGCAGCATTCTCAAGGTAACAATCAGAGCGCTGCAGCAAGCTTAAAGATTATGGTATCCACAGTGAAGCGCCTATGACTGTCGGACAGAGCCCACAAAACAGAACTGCCCCACTGGAACCTACAGTGCTCCCCCCTCCAGCAGCTTATGGCAGCGCCCAAGGTGATCAACTGTGCTGCCTACCACAATCTTGCCCTGTTTATGATTTTACTCGTGTGGACTTTACTGTGGATTACTGACCAGATTTTTCCTTTTAACCAGGGATACAAATGCATTTTGTGTAAATATTTTCTCAGTTAACTAAACCACTTTCTCTTTGGTTAAATGGATTTTATTACCTTCTTATTTAACCTTTACAGCATACATGCTGCATGGTTGAATCAGTGCTACATACAGATCTTTTGCTTAAAAATCATCCATTCAACATACATTAATTATATACATTTGCTAAAAACCTTTAGCACTTTTATTTTGTTGAGGTCAGGGACGGAACTTTGTGAGGGGCAGGCCCCAACGCATCTGCACCGGGCGCCCAATCCTGGGTCGACATTGGGGCCTCCTCTCCCACTGGTGTACTACAGGGGTTGTAGTGGTGGCATTCGAGCCCCCTGGGGCATTGGGCCAAGTTGCCACTGCAGCTCCTGTAAGTACATTGCTGGTTGAGGTCCAGTTTAAGAATAATACAGGGAAAGCCTAAGTGAAGCTAAACTAACCATTCTATACATAGAGACACACAAAACTTGATACAGGGATATATATTATATAAATAGTGCCCAGTAGAATGATCTTCACTTAAATATTCCCAATTTCAAAAAAGTTTTGCCCATATGCTTTTGTTACAAAAGATTTCAGCAAAGATTATTATCATGGCATCTCCCTAAGTGTGGCTAAATTTGGAGCAGTATGAAAAATATATTTTTGCTTGTAAACCGATAACACTGCATAGATGAAATGTATTGAGATTCTTGTAGTTTACCCTTTAAAATTAGCCATTTGGTTTTCTTGGATCTTACACGTCTTAAAAGCACATCCAGTGTAAGTCTTTTAAGACTTAAGCCATGAAACACTTTACATGACATTTAGATCAATAATAGGAATTGGTAATATCTGAGGACCATCCTTAGGCACAAAAGTTGTAGAGAACTAAGGTTTTTACAATCACTGGAGTGAATTTAGCATTTAGGCAATTTCTCAAACAGTTTGTTCTTACCTCCCACTGACAGAGCTGAAACATCAGGAACAACAATTAGAGTTCCAGTAAAATCACACCGGTCTCCGGCCATTGCACTTTCCACAGCCTCTGCACGAAGAATAACTTCCACACTGCGGGGAATAGCACCACGGGGTAACTCTGCCTGTGTTTCTTGTATTCTTACCTGTAAGAAAAGTCCCAATTTACGTAAGGTGGATTTAACAGGCAAATAAGTGGAAAGCATCAAGTATACAATGCACTCCAAAGTACTGCCAAATTTAGGCTACCTTAAACTGCAAAGCAAATAGCTATGCAACATGCTTTCTATAGGTTCCTACTTACTAGTTCACCCTTTAACCATTTGCTTCCTTACAGCTCTTGCTATTTCTTTTTAAATGTGTGCACTACATTACAGGAACCAGAAGGGGATTGACGATGGAACTAAACAAATGAAGATCAGCTTTAAAAGTAAAGTAGGAGTCAGAGCAGCAGAAAAAAAAAAAAAAAAGTAGGAATCTGCACATATATTCGTTTTCCTTTAAAGCTGTATAACAAAACAGAAATGTATTAATCCATTTCCTTATGACATTATGTATTTAGAGTTATAATCTAAATTATGCCTATGTAGAGTGTTACACCCAGAAGTACGGCATTAGCACCATCTACTGGGGTTATGTATTATTACTTTATAGAAATAAATATAGTATACTTGAATTTGCTTAATCCTGTCAAGGCATAACATTTCTCAAAGGGTCCGACACAGGAGCTCAGTCACTCTGGACTACCTGTAGGTATTCTCCACCCTGCGCGATGGACAGCCTATAGCTAAACTACAGCCTGCACCCAGGCCTGGAATTGAGGACCACACCCCACCAAGAACACATATTTATAGACTGGATTTACTCCTCCCAGCTATATTCATAGATACACATCATATTTCTATAAAGCAATAATGCATAACCCCAGTAGATGGTGCCAATACCATACTCGTGGGTAAAACAATCCATATACATAGGTGGCATATGATAGATTAACACTGTAAATGCATAATACTAGCAGGAAATAGAGCAGTACAATTTCCATTTCCTACATCAATTTTAACTAATTTGAAAATGTGTTGCATTTTCACTTCATCCTCATTAGAGGTGGGGATTTGCAACAGCCTTTATCATCCATAATCTGCAACAAACTACCTTGTCTCCTCACCTTTTCATTTCCATCCATAAAAGGTTTCAGCCTGCTCACTACAGTTAGATCATTCTTATATTGGAGATTCAGCAGGACTTCTCTTTTACTCAAACCTTCCTAAGAAATTATAAAGAAAATCTGTAGTACATACAGCATGAAAAATAAAGTTATTTACCTTCTGAAAATCAACAAAACGAGATTTGTTTGTATCCAATGTGAATCTGCATCGATTGGCACAAATTGGATTCTTGCAAATAGTTGGCTGAGTGTACTTAAATTGTTGTTCCACATCTTTGATTACTGACTGGCAGTCCATACAAAGAAATGTGCCACTGACCAGTTCTGGGTGAACAGGGTGTGTTCTAACAACTTGTCCACTAATTCTTAGTAGGGTACCAATCTTGGATGAGGAAAGCTCTCGAATCCTGCAAATCAAAAGCTTTATTTAAAAAAGGTAAAACAAACTACGCCAGATAATTTAATGATATGTGGTAATTATGTTTAAATTAAAGACTACATTTATTGCATATACATTCATGAAAAATGCAATATCTATAAGATATTATAGGGATGATACAAGATGTTATTTCTATTGTTGTTAATGGCAATAACTTTTTTGCTTGATAATCTAGTCATCTAGGGAGGGCTAACCTAGTGTTATATGAGGAAATGTAAAATAATAACTCTCTTTTACTTATCCACACTGCCAGCTAAAGGAGAACCACCATGCAGGCAGATTCACCCAATGGAGTACTGAAGGAAAGAGTATAGCCTGTGTGATGAAACATACCTGGAGGAAGGTGTCCTCTAGGTGTGTGTCCTAGGACTAGTCTTCCTGCAGAGCTATGAGAGAGTTAAGGACAGGAAGACAACAGATACATCTGGGGTAGGGTGCCCTAGGTAGGTGTCTCAGGACAGAGTTTCTGTAAGATGACATTGGCTCTAGTTTCTTATAGTGGCAAGATAGATGTTATACGGAATAGAAGGTTAAAGATATAGGATCCCACAGCTTTAA
>WMED01005005.1:8112-20023 GCA_019650415.1 Pipa parva
GGTGCAGGACTTTAGCAGGTGCAGGACTTTAGCAGGTGCAGGACTTTAGCAGGTGCAGGAACTTTAATTTAACTAGTAATATAGCCCAAAAACAACAACACAGCTGCAATTAGAGTTTTATCATCAGGCGCTGAGGCTGGAGCACGTCTGCCTTATATAGGCAGAGAGACAGGCGCGCTCCTGCCTCTGTGCGCCCCCGACGCGTGCCCCCATGACGTCATGGCGGGCGCACCCCCAGCGCGCATGCTCAAAGCGCTGGCACTGCACAGCATGCGCGCATAGGAGGAGGAAGCCCGGCGCTGGAGCGGAAAAACGTGAGTATTCCTTACAAAAATATATACATAAAAATGAGTACTAATGCTCCATAAGGAAAGACTTCAGTTTGGTTTAAAAATACAAAAGGAAAGTTTTTGGTGAAGGTAAACAGATATAGAATTCCAGATGTATGGGGCAGAGAGAGAAAAACGGGTTTAAGATGAGAAAGTGCAGTATTGGTGTGTGCCATGCAAAGCTGGTTACTTTGGGAGGAACGCATGGGCATACAAGTGAGGAAATGTAGGGAGGGGCAATAGAGTGAAGTGCCTTAAATGTCAGAAGGAGAACACTGTAAATGAATCATTTACTTACAAGGAGCCAAGGAGCAGAGAGGGATTGGGAGAAAGACTGTCCCCTCTGGGTGTAGAGGAAGAGAATTCTGGCAGCAGAGTTTAGGATAGACTGGAGCAGGGAGAGGTGGGAAGCTGGAAGGCCACATAGAAGAACATTGCAGTAGTCCAAGCGGGATAGGACAAAAGCATGCATGAGGGTGTTAGCAGTGGAGCAAGAGAGAAAGGGGAGGATCTTGGCAATATTGCGAAGGAAAAATTGTCAGGTTTTAGCAGTGGTAGAGATGTGTTTAGAGAAGGAAGGAGCTTGGATGGATTATAGAAATTTAATTTCTTTTCCACAAGTTTATCTATTTAAAGTGCACCTGTCAGCTTGCAATCTCAAGTAAAGTAAATTGATTGATTAGCTAAATAATAGTGTACATTTGCAAAAAAATTTTTTATAAAGTAGGTTGTACAGTAAGGTACTGTTCAGTCCATCTGCAAAAGGTATATTGTGTTAGGGCACTATTGCCAGATATCATCTGTGCTTATTTCCACAGATTCCTATATATTTGTCACTTACTATAAGGTAGTCCCGATTTCCAGATCTGGAAGCTGCCATATTTGATAGGACCTGTCACTCAAAAGGCATTTCCATGCACTCAAATACTCGTGGCTCCTCTCTCCATCTGCTAAATCTCATGTATGCGCGTCTTTACTATAAGAATATTGTCGAAGTCATGATTTTAAAATGGCAAATTTGTCACGGATTTCCTAGGGAATAAATGTAAATGTCAATCATCTATATGATGTTTCTTCTTAGCCCCGCCCAACCCGACTCGAGAAAGAAAAGTCAGGCTGGCAGGGAAACAGACAGTGATAAACGATATATAAAAGGTACATTTTTAAAATATATCTATATTAAAAAAAAGTTTATTATTACATTAGTATAACATAATGTGCAAGTAGTGCAAAAGGTGCACTTTTAAGAAACCTCTGAATGCATTAAAAGAGTGGGCAAATTCCAACAAAAATGTGCCCATTAGTAAACATTCTGATTCAGTCTTCTTACACAGTATACCATCCAATCAAACATGTATTTATATGTCTATTTGTCACTCTTCTGTGTAACACATTAATCACTGTTAGCTTTAATGGACGGCTGATCACAGACAGCATGGTGTGTCACAAACAGAACACGCCTTTGGGAAAAATTTGCCTTGGGGGTCTGGTAAATTGTGCTTTTATATATCTTTTGTCAGTGTGAGACAGACAGGTCATAAAGGCTGCTTGCTAGTCCAACTGTTACTAGGTTGCCTGCTCTAAAGTACAAAACAGAAACAGTAAGTTATATTCCTGTCCACTCAGTTCTATCAATAACTAGTATCAGGGTACTGTTCTGCTCATTAGATATTTGAGCGGAAACCCAATGGCAGGTAATAGATAAACTAGATTACAAAGGATTTCTGGGAGCTGGAGAGGGTAAATCCCCTTCTGCCTCCTTCCCAGCAACTAGACAACTGCTGGCATTGCTAAGAGACGTGAGTGGCTTCCTAGACTGAAACCCACCAAAACTACCCAAAGTGGTGGAGATAGATTAGATAGATAAATAGATAGATTAGATAGATTAGATAAATAGATTAGATAAATATATAGATTAGATAAATAGATAGATTAGATAAATAGATAGATTAGATAAATAGATAGATTAGATAAATAGATAGATTAGATAAATAGATAAATAGATAAATTAGATAAATAGATAAATTAGATAGATTAGATAGATAGATAGATACAGATAGATAGATAGATAGATAGATAGATAGATAGATAGATAGATACCAGGGAAAACACACAAGCTCAAAGTCCAGAGAATAAAGTCAAGGTCAGAACCAGAACTACATAAATGTCTAAGCCGATGGTGGGTAAACAGAATCAGAGTCCAGATAACAAAGCCAAATTCGACAGATCAGTACCAGAATTATTTCAGTAAATGCTTCCCTGCTTTTCCCAACCTCACCCAAACCAAACCAAATTGTTCTGGCGAGGAACAGCAGTTAGGAGTGGCTATATAAAATATTGGCCACTTCAGGATTGGCTGGCAGTGGTTTAACTAAATTTAACCCATGAAGTGTCAGATCTTTTCCTAACACCCAACAGGTCATTTGTTTTTAAAAAGTGCCTTTTCAACTCTTTTTCTGTGCCAACGGCTTATTCTATTCAAAATGGAACCACCTTAAGTAGATGATCACATATTCAGAGATTTTGTCTGTTTAGTCCGATGACCTGATGTATACAAAGGCTCACACTGCTAGGGGGAGGAGTTCTGAGACTTTGAGGAGGTTATGAGGTGATTCCCCATTTCCAACCTTCATGGACATTATATAGCATGGAATCAATGGCACGTCCCTTTAAGCGTTTAAACTGACTACACTATTGCAGTTTTCCTTCTTTCTGACATAGCTAAATGCTTAAAGGAATGTGCCATTGGTTCCATTCTATGAATCACCATTTTTAAAGGCGTACTGACAAGAATTTACTTTGTGAGTAAATCTTCACCTTTTATTCTGATAATTATAAGGCATATTACACTATATTAATTAGCCTTTTCCTTTCTAAAGGGCTGTGCAGATGTCCACATAATCCTTTGGTAGGCCAAATAAGTTTGGAAACCACTGACCTCGACAAATACTATGTATGGTCTCAGGACTAGTACATTTAGGGTATTTTAAATAATAGCATTCTAAGCAGACTATTCTGTATCTGGCATTAGCCTTGTTGTAGAGAACCATGCACTTTAATGCAGTTATTACATGGAAAAAAACGATTTGAAACTAGAGGAAAGCCTGTTAGTTTTAACTGTAATATACAGTATACAATCAGAATAGTAATTACATGGAGTCTACAATTATCACCTATACTTGACAAGATTAGTAATGCTTAACATACCAAACAGCTTTGAACTAAATGAACTGTTCCAGTTTCTGGCTGTTTATCATTTTTGTGTCATAAATTACAACATTTCTTAATGAACATTAGCACATTCTTTTATATACACACACAGTGCATTTTAATTGTCAAGTTGCATGGGACTTGCTCATTTGCTAGGCTGAAAAATATTGCCCTCTAGTGGAGAATTAGTTATAGGAATCCCCTAGAATGAAGCATTAAGAGAATTAAGGTTTATCATGTGATATAGGTTATATGAAAGTCATGTTCACAATGTATAAGTTTCAGCCCTTCTGGGCTTCAGAGAATAGGTGTTGATGCTGATAAACATATCCAGTTTGGACCTTTAGCCCTGGGTCACACTAACTGTTTTTCAGCTGAGCTTTTCTAATTAGGCTCGTTATTGTTTATGGTGCAAGACAAAATGTTGATTATCCCACAGGAAACAATGGAGACTATTTTTCCTGCTCAACTGAAAAACAGCTAGTGTGACCTTGGCCTTACTGGGTAGCAGACAAATCCCTTTCCACTGTTGACTGTATAGGTAGAATTTACAAGTGTTTTCTAGCTTATACTAACTGCAGGGTAGATCTTGCCAGAGGCTGGGGCAATTGCACCATGCTAAGATTAGGAAAATAGAAAGCTCTGCTCAACAAGAAGTGATTAAAAGGGTAGATCCCAGAGGAGGTAGGTGGGCCTAGTTCCCTCAGACTGGCATTACTTTAATGTTCTTATTTACATATGCGAGAGATTTTATATTGTAAGAAGTAAATAAACCAGGCACACTAACTTGTCTGCTTCCAGTCATTTGTTCTTCCAGTGAAGTTCTCCTTTCCCTCCCCTATCTGCATCACCTTCTGAAGACAATTAATGTAGCTGTTGGCATCAATCTCTGATTCAAAGAGCCTTATTGACTAAAGTCCGAATAGTCGTGTATAGCTCTAAATTCACATCTATTCAACACTTCCCCATGTTCACTTATTTAGCAAACTTTGCAATGTGGTGGATACACAATCAATTCAGGTGTCTACGATAGTTGCAATCCTACAGAGCACTCTGTATCTCTCTGCATGTGCCTGTACAGGTACTTCTACCATTGACTAAGCAGCTGGAGTGTGTCGAAGGAGCGAATACGAATAGGTGAACTGCTCCAGGCTAATTCCCCCTTAAGTCAATGAGACCCAAAGACTTCCATATGCAAAAACTTTCTATTATCTTTTCAGAGACCATCAGAAAGGGGAAACAGAAACCTTTTTCTTAAAGAAACCACCAAGGGGGTAATTCAGCATAGTGCAAATTCACTTCCCGATCCTTCGCATCAGCTTGCAGAGACTGTTACGCACTCGCTGATGTCCTACACACTAACATCAGTGAACGCTTTAAAGGTATTCAAGGTTATGCCATCCTACCAGAGGTTTACATAGGGTTTCAACAATTTTGTGCCATATGCAGCAACTGTAATCTTTCCAAGCAGGTGAGTCTTGGCATATTGTTTTGCCTGGCTTGGCTCTTCTGGGGAGATGATTGCTACTTTCCAAGGCCCTGCCCATATGACTTGGAATATTTAAGGTTCAGAATACAGTTGCATCCTTCTCTCATTTTATAGTACTGCTTTTCCAATAGAGTCCTCATAGTGGTCTTCCATACTAGTCTCTGGCAGAGAGAGGAAGAGGTTAAACCAGCTTTAAGACTGGGCCCATAATATATGCATCATTTGCTCCATAGCTGCTTACTATGTCATCTGCATATGCATGCCTCAGGTACACAACCCTGATATTTTTCATTTGGTACTAAAATAGACTTTAAAGGTCCAGTAACCACAATTAAATGTTATGTTCGGGGTTTGAGTAAATTTTATTGCTCTGTGTCTCTTTTTATCTTTACTAATAGCAGCTATGACCTCACCCAGTTCTTTATACATTATATAGTGAGGAAGTGCCACAGAAAGCTCAATTTTTAAAGCTAAATATCTTGCTTTAAAGACACAACTTAAACATTTTAGAAGTACAAATTGAATATACAGTAACTAGAAATGCAGGTAAAAATATGTGCAGTGAGGTAACGTATGTATGTAGAACACTTTTCAACAAAATCTTCCTAAGCTCCAGCATATAGGTTTCAAATCTGCTACCTTGCTGTGATCATCCACTTTAAGGGTCACTCTTGCTTTCAAGGTTTAACATCAGAATCATATTTTGCCAGATTTACTTCCTGCAGGACAATCCGAATCTGTAATCTTTATCCCACAGTCCTGGAAACTTCCCTCCCCTTGTGCCAGGCATTGAGAGCATAATGCTGCTCCTGTATTAGCAGTATTAGTACACTAGATTTTATTTCAGCAATGCAAGTTGAAGCGACACTGTCTTCCTTAGGGAATTAAGAGAAATAAGTGCTGGCTGCCGATAATACATGAGCTTCACTATGCACTGTGTATTTTACAGCATGCGGCAGAGCAGTGCTATATGAGAAAGGGGGTGGGGAATGCAGAAGATGAAAATGGGGCTGCACATTCTGGAAAGGGGGGCTTGGCCAGCACAGCATAGAAAAGGGGTGGGGCAACATTTATATGAGTTGAAGTGATTTGGGGCATGGTCATTGCATCAAGGACCATGGCTAGGGTGGAGCTATCGCTTTAAATATTTGCCATGAACCACACTATCTTGTCCCTCTCTTCTTTTTTAGGAAATTGGTAGGTATGACTTTATACAGTCAGTGCCGGGCCAAGGATTTTTGCGCCATAGGTGGAGTAATGAAATCGCACTACATTCTGAAGGGGGGAGGGATGCGCTATCTTAGTGCTCGCCCTCCTCTTTTTCCCTGTCCTTACTTCTTCTGTGACCCGGCTCTGTCCGCTGTACATCTAAGCGCTACAGCATTCCTCTCTGCCAATCACAGGAAGTTACATCATCGCTGAGGGGAGGAACGCAGTAGCGCTTTGCTCTACAGAAGACAGAGCCAGGTCAAGGAGGAGATAGGAAGGTACAGGGAAAAAGAGAGTGTCCCCCTCCTGCAGCACCCTGGGCAGCTGCATACCCCTTGGCCTGGCCCTGTTTAATACAGTATAACAACCCAGCCTTTGTCTGCTGAGCTGCTTAACAATAAAGCCCAGAACGCCCTGACAAGTTAATACTGTATATACAAAATGTAAGCAAAGTAGTTAGTAGAGATCTCTCCTGTGACTGCAATAAATTCAAATGTTATCTGGGGGTTTTTTTCTCCCTGTGAGTTTGTAAGAGGAAACAGTGACCTCTTGTGGAAATGTCTGGAATTTCACAAAAATCAACAGTTGCGTTTTATTACAGTCCATTACTTATGCATGTTTTTCATTGCCATTGTCACTATATGACCAAGATGGCAAAAGCCATGAGTCAGGTCTGCTCATTTGTTCTACATTTATATATAAATACAATATTCCCATTCTGCTTTCAACAAAAAGCTATGCAAAGTACAGAAATGCCCAGTAGTAGTTGCTGTAAAATATAAGGCATATGACTTCAGTGTTTACCTTTGTTCTTCCAGATTTAAATGTATTGTATGAATCACTGAAGCTTTACAAACATTTTACACAGTTATTAGTAATATTACCATCATACTGAGGTTGATAAAGGACAGATATACATCAAGTGTAACCTTTCCCTTCCACTCTGCTAGATGCTTATGCGGTGTGTCCTTCTTACATTTCTTTATCAGTTTAAAAAGAATGAATTGTGGTTCCAAAATTTACAGTCGCAAACAATCAATATACAAGAAAACTTTGCCACACGACATCACAGATGGCTACTGACGTATTCACATATTGCCCATGGGAATCCTCTGTTTATTAAATAAAGGAGGAGAGAATGGAAGAGTAGCTACACCAAGTGATGACAGGTGAATAAGCACCAGAGTGCTTTCACTTTTTCTGTTTTGAGGATAGTAATAACAGGGTCAGACTCAGGTGTTGGGGCCTAACATGAAATAAGAGATCAGGGGCCCACTGAGTAAAAGATTATTTTCTTGTTTCTTTATTCAAATCTACAGCAGTCCCTATGATTTTCTTCTACAAGTAGGATACTACTTCTATACACTACCCTTAGCAACATGCCATGATGCTGCAGTTTTAAACTCCAGTAGGTTCCATTGAGGCCTGAACCCACTGAAGGGATTTTTCTCTGTGTTGTATTGGGCCGGTGGGCCATTTGAGTAATTACTTGTACCTAATGCAACTTGATGTAAGTACCATGAGATTCATGATCTAGCTAAGGACCATACAGAATTTGCAGATCATTCTACTAGACATACTGTACATTGACTCCGGATGCTGGTTCGCCAATTAGATGCTGGTCCATATGCAGATAACAGCAGTACAGTGGCTGTGCAGCAAGAATCTGAACTGAGACTGATTAGTAGACATGAACAGTTTGAATTCTTAATTATCCAGGGAAATCAGACACTGATAATTCAAGGTATGGTTTATATTTATCAGATGGACTGTAAAAGTTTGTTAATTGGCCAGAGAACAGTTGAAAATTGTGTACATTAGTTCAGGGGGTTAAAGAAAAAATAGAATGTAGACTAAGGCACCTAGCAGAGGCATTACAATAAGTGTTGCTGCACCACACTGGCACAGACGCCATGACCCCTCCTGTCCTACCTGCAGCATCTGCTTCTAGAAACCCGCCCCCCATCTCTCGATTGCAGGAAGGATTTTTTTTATTTAGTCCAGGGGGGCAGAAAGGGCCCTAGTGCAAATCCTGCACTGGGCCTCATAGTGGGTAGTTCCACTCCTTGCCCCTAGCCACTATTACATATTGAACAGCAACATTTTCGTCCACCTGATAGTGCAGTAGGTGGTGACAACAAATGAAAGCTCCTTCCTGGTGATGTCCCATAGTTCAATTCTGAAGTAGACTGGGATGTAAATAACAGGCATGCTTTCAGCTATTCCTTGACACTATGGGTGGCATAGAGCCAGTTGGGTCCTCCTTTCTTCCCTTCCATTTTCTCTGGAATTTTTATTTTTTATTTATTTATTTTTAGGACTGATATATCCATCACACCTACTTGTGCAGAGCTGGCCCTCTGGTCAATCCAGACTCATTCAAGAGACTCATTCATCAAAGTGAGAATTCAACTGCTGAAGCAAATTCTCATCAGTTTGGGTTACTACACTCTGATAGTCTCAAATTCTCTACTTCTTATTCATGAAATAGAGGATTTCCATAGCCAAGACACAAATGAGTTAGCAGCCGTCTTTCGCATAGTGTGGCATAATCAGTTGGACAGTACAAGCCCCTGCCATCAGCCCCACTTCAATCTGGAAAAGTAAAACTGGGGAATACAACACAGTAAGCCTTGTGGAATTCAGGAATATCCAAAACAATATTTCTGTAAAGAAAGCACAACATAGCACACAATAGTGCCTGAATCTGTATAGAATATAAGGAATTTAAATACCCAAACGTACCAAGATCGTGTATGGGAGTAAAAAACACCACAATAAATATGTGTGCAGCAAAGTGTTAATGGAAACTGCTCACCAGATGTTCAAATGTAATTGAGCCTTCAGATAACATTCAAAGAAGGTAACTCTTCCTCATAAAAAACATCAATGGTATGTACGTGACCAAGATGAACCACTTCAGATCTATGATCCAAACTGCCCCAGCCGTGTCCCACACAGGGAAAGGGACAAAAAACAAAAAAAACACTCCAAGATATAAATTTCAAAGGTTTTAATAATTAAAAAGTTTAAAATCTGCTTACATATAACTCAAGCCGAGTTTGCAGCATAAAAACGGAAGCAATCACTTGACACCAATTTGGCTATGGCTAAATACCTTCAGGATATATTGCCCAGGTGTAGTGTGCCCACTGAAATTCTGCTCTCAATGCGTTTCGCCAAATATTCTCCTGAAGAAGCCAAACTTGGTGAAACGCGTTGAGTGATGAAGCGCTAGCCTTAATACAGCAGCATCATAATCATCCTTCTTTTCTGGTGAGGAACTTAAACCCTCAGATATTTGATATTTAGGGGATGGCGTTAGTGAGTAAAAAAATCTGATTTGGGGATGGAAACCCAAAGAGGCCAAAGTTCACTAACACCATTTTGCGATCCCAGACTTTTTTCCGAGGATGAAGGGGCACCTCGTGCAACCCCAGAAAGAGTGAGCATGAACCAACAAGGGAACCAATGAAGTAAACTGAAATCATAGTCAGACAGGATTACAGAAATCAGGATGGTCAAATCCAGGCTAGATGGGAAATCAGATGAACAAGATTTAGCAGCTCTCAGAATGAGTAGACCAGCATGGGCAAAGACTGGGTGAAATTACCTCATTTATAGGCCAGGATAATGGGAAAAAAGGAAGTGCCTGTGCAAACAATCTACAGTTTTTCAGCCATTGGTTAGCACCAGGTTATTGGACAGCACACCCAGAAAACACAGGGTCACTGACCCAAAAGCTTGAATGAAGGAGTGGTAGAGCTGCTTCCCAGAGTGCAGCGTGCTTCCAATTCAGCTCCAACAAGGGGCACCTCCCGACTGACAAAAATAGGTTTGTGCCTGGGGAAGTCTTTCCTCACTCAGTTAGTATAAAATGAGCATGCACTCATATTGTAGCTTATCTTATTATATCTGTTGCAAATAATTGTCAATACCACGACAAGGGTAACACATTAGGTAGGAAGTTTTCTTAGGTGAATATTTAGATGTTTATGATTCAGCCAAGTCTGACAGGTTAGAAGGACTGTCTCACCTATTAGACAGAGCCAGGATTGGTGGTTTGGCTTTGAAAGAATTTCCATTAACCTATTTGAGATTTGCTGCTATAGTATATTGTATGTATATAGTGAAATATCCGGGAGCACAAAACAATTTCTCAGCTTGCATCTTGCCCAGTCAAGATAAATTAACATAGCGATTTGTAGGCTGCTCGGTCCCTATCATCCTGGGACTGTCATGGTGAACCATCCTTCATACCACCCCTCTCTCTTCGCCTGATATTTCCCATAAATGTTATATATATATATATATATATGATTTGTTAAATTCTCATTCATATTTCTATTAAACAAATGGTCTCCTACTCCAACAGATCACTTTGTCTTACTCCTGAACTCCCTCGTGTTTTACCATTCATTTTGTGCTATTATTGGGAATTCCCATGTTTTAAGGAAAGCCACACACTTTTCCATCTCTCTCACTATAATCACTTGTCCTTAATACAATCCTATAACTAATCACTTTCCACTTCATAACTCACACCCACTCCCTGCTGACTTTCTCTTTAGTTGCACCTTTTTATAATGGTCTTTGTGTTGTATATAGGTTTGGAAGCAGATTCCAGACTCTTTCTACATGAAAAACCTTTATTAACTGGTCTTAACCTTGTGGCAGTTTGATCATTATAGCTCAGCACTATGCAATTTGTTGGCACTTTATTAATGAAATTAAATGAAATCTGGTAAATTAGCAGTACAGTAAGTCTGTATATTTATATTTAGAAAGCGCCACAAGGTTACGCAGTGCTGTACAATCCAATAATACAGACAGTAATACAGACTAGGGTAAAGTGCGTAACAAAGAACAAGTGAAGTAAATTACAACCATATAATCAAGAGTATACATCACTCTAAGTGCCAGGTCATGACTGAAACAAGAGGATGGAGGTCCCTGACCCATAGAACTTACAATCTAATATATATTTTTTTTAATTTGGCTTCTAATAGTATAATGGTTTTATTGTTCAGTTCATTTGGTGTTACTGAAGCTGCTGTCAAAACTAGATTGGAAATTTCTTTAATATTTTCCTTTCATTGGAATGAAAAAAAACCCCCAAAACAAAACAAGAAACAAACAAACAAAAAAAAAAACAACAACTAAATTGAGTTCATTTAAAAAAGTCAGGTTTATTGCAACCACTAGAGGGAGCTATTATCCTATAAAATGTGTTCCATGTTAAGGTAGGTAAGCATTATTTTCCGCAAGGAAAGCAAATACTTGTTAAAGTGTAAAAGCATTAATACATTTAAGTGGAAAGATACCCTGTGAATTTTATCTGTTTCAAATTTACTGGCTTTTTACGATATTCCACAACAATGATTCCTCCGTGGCCACAACTCGACTGTTAAGTTCCATGCATTTGTTCAGTATGCAGCAGATGGTTAAAGGTATACACAAGGCACTTGCAGCTGGGGGGTTATTTTAATTTTTATTTACATTTAACCTATAGAAGTGATGGAGTTGGGGGCCAAGGTAGGAGTCAGGAACCGCTTAGTTAATTTAAACTATTCCCCCTATTGAGCATTTGGGGAAGGGGAAAGGCTGCTTCTGGTGTACATACACCCCACTCTCAGTACAGGGGTGGTGGCTAAGGGGGTCTTATGGGCAGGGT
>WMED01005007.1:0-20021 GCA_019650415.1 Pipa parva
TTTTTTGCCAAGGTATGCTTTGAAGCAATGCACTTAACAGAGGGACAATAAGGGAGACATTTTCAGAAGGGTAAATTCGCCTCACTACAATTCGAATTGCATCGGCAAAATAGATGCAAATTCATTTCTCAGTGGCGAATATATTTTATATTTGTTGAACAGGCAGACAGCAGAAAGATCACAGTCAGATGCATAGTGTTGTATAGTCAGGCAGAGAGAAGTAGGATGAGATGTTATCTGGAGTGAAGCGAGGCGAATACGACAAGTAAAGGGCGTTGATGTCAGTCTCATCATATCCCACTAACTGTATTGTATGAATATTCCATCTATTTCTATGTCACCTTGTCCCTAGGTCATGTTGTCATTTAGTCGTAGTTGCCATAGAAACTTTTAATTGAATAGTTTACTTACGCAACATTGGAGTCCTGTCATCAACCTCCCAATTCGCCACTCTGAAATGGCGAAATCAAACAGATGAATTTGGAGCAGTACGCCTAGTCATTCGCAGCTTTGCACCACTCCTCTGCTTAGTCAATAGTTAGAAGTACCTGTGCATGCGCGTGCAAAGTAATGCAAAGTGCTCCATAAGTCACATGAGGTAGTTGCGTATTCACCACATTGCATAGTTTAGTTAATAAGAGAACATGGGGAAGTGGGGAATAGACACAAATTCACACTTGTAAGAGACTATTCAGATTTCTCAGAATGTGGCCCTAAATCTTTTAAAATGAATTGTTCTGGCCCACCTATCTTTTCACAGTTGAAATAAATGTGATGATTATGATCGCTGATAACTAGATTTTCCCTTTAATGGAAATTTGTAATAAGAAATTAAGAGGTAGTTCTACTTTTCTAATGGGAACTTCAATAAACTGTTCCTGCAGTTTGTTTACAATTAAATTCTTCCTGCAATTAGCTTAAAAATCTTTTACCCTTTGCTACATGGAAAGTGATATTTATCTAGTCTGTTTCAGGCTAATTAAAATTCCTATTGCCACCACTGTGCCAACCTGTGTAGCTATTACAGCTTGAGTAAGTAGCTAAACCGGTTTATTGAGGGGGCCTGTTACAAATAACAATAGATAAAGGATTTATTTAAATTCCACTATTTATGTAGTTTGACCCATAATGCTTCTGCATCACATACACCATCTACTCCATCCATGTCCACTCTTTGTCCTCTTTTACATTTACAAATATCTCACTTCAAACAAGACGCTTCACCCCCAACTTGACTACTATATTCACTAATTGTTTTCTGACTACCTACCTACTCTAATTCAACCATTCCCAAGCTATTAGAAAATTGCCAATGAGGCTTCCCTACAAATCATGAAAAAGATTCCAAATTATTCTTTATTACTTGTCCATAAGAAAATTATTTCCCTCCGACACGTCCCACCATAACATTTAAAGAGCTAGCTATTGCAGCTTGCCAGAAAACCCCTCCTATAACTACACTGGTCAATACAGTCTTATACTTAGCAGCCGGCAGTATAATTACTCTGCCTAATAGTTTACTTCTCCTGAAGAAGCTGAGATCCAGCCTGGTGAAAGAGAGACTATTCAGATTTAAAGTGCCCATTTACTATTTATTTTGTGAGTACCTTTTGTTCAATAAAATATTTATTTTTCCTGATATACTACACTATCAGTGTTTTTTATGATTTATGTGGAGAGATCACCATTTTGTGTATCCTGTTTGACAATAAGTGAAGTTGTGATTTGAATGCCCATTTGTGCATATATCTGATGAGTGCATTAATTGAAAGGGGTTGTCCTCCCCATATGTTCTTTTTCTTCACACCACAATTTTTTCCTCTTATATGGTGGAGTTTTCATTGATTTTAGCACCTACTAATTTACTTCATCAGCACGTGTGGGGTGAAACATTTGGCGTTATTATGTTAGAGGAGGTATTCTACTCTTTTGTTCTTCTTTTTTCTGCGCTTATATAGACCCTGAAGGATCTCATCCGACTAGGATCTCTATTCTTTAATGGTCAATACATTGTAATAACACCTTCTACCTTGGTGAATCCCAGTTTTACAGCTCTTTTCTTCCCAATAATTTAAAGAAAGGTCCACAATAATACACCCAATTTATAGCAAGGAAAAAACTATCTAAAATAGTATCTAGAAATGCATGTTATTTGTTTGCAGCCCAGTGAATATAGGACTGAAACTAATTGGATTTCCATCACCCTAAACATTTCACTTGTACCCAAGGTCCAACCGTGTTGCTTCAGTGGCTGCCCAAATCAAAGTGCATTTGAAAACCATGTGAGGAAAGTCCCACAGAGTTCTTCAAATACATATAACAAAATGAAGCCTCATTAGAGGAAAAACCCCATTGTGTATGAAGAAAGAACCCTTCATCATACCTTTTACTACTACACAGACTATCAAACCAAGACCTGTGCTGTTTTCTGTCTTAAACCTCTGAAAGTTTATGTGAACCACCTTGCCTCTAGATGTGACATCTCTAGAGTGGAGCCCTTCCTCAGTATGCACTCAGTTCATGCCCAGCCTAGAAAAACAACAATGTAAAAATCTAAAAAAAACAATCTCAAAAGCAGATGTAGAAACACTATCCAACTAGATTCTCAAGTAAAGCAAACAACCTTTTAAGATATCATTCTCTAAACAGCTTATTCTTTATTGTTTGTTTTCCATAAATAGAGTTTTCTGAATGGATCACAATATTCAAGGGCAGTTTTCAGTAGTGACAGTGAAAATATTACTCCCCTCTGATTTCTACTGATATCTATACAAGAACTGCTTTGTTTAATACTTTCTATTCATCTGAAACAACAGAATTCTCTCTTCTATTGCCTTTCTGACAGTAGGTTACCATTCATCCTGAATACTACTATTAGATTTATGTGGCTTTTGTGCCTGTCTTTACATTGTGTCACATTACATTTATGATCTCATGCATTTAACCATTTCTACAGCATTTGTAAATAATTCTGATTATTATTTTACAATCCTATACAATCAACTCTGTTGGACATCTTTATATCATCCAAAAAAGCCACAAATCTGTTTCACAAACATTGTTTTATGACTGCTCTGTTTATATACTTTCAAGACATCTAAAACAACAACTTCTAGATCTTTTTTACTGATGGCAGGGACAATAACTTACCATCCAGTCTGCATTACTGCTTTTAGAATACCTTGTTTGAATGCATTACTTTACATTTTGTCACATCGATCCAAAGCATTTGACCATTCCTCTAGTATCAATAAATAAGTATGAATATTCTTCTACAAACGTTTGTATAATCCTGATTAACTATGTTGCAAATCTTTGTATCGGCTAAATAACACAATTTACATTCTAAACCACCATTAAGATCAGCTATAAATATAGTAACTATAGCAGAAGCAGCACAGATACCTGTAGTATACCATTTTAACTGTCCAACTTTTAATCTTACATTATCAACCATAGTATTGTGTCTGTTGTTCTTCAGCTGAAGTCATATCCAGTCCATTGACAGTCCTTTGAATTTAGAGCTAAATTTGTATAACTTCTGAATTGTTAAAAAACCCATCACTCAAAGAATTCAGTCAAATTGGACTGACAGGATTTTACACCCTGCACAGAATCCTGCAAGTTATGTGTTTTCATTTTTTTTGTTTTTTTTGCATTGTATGTTTTATATCTAATTGAGTCAGATGTGGTGCACCTACAGTTAAATATTGAACATTAAAGGATCTAATGGCAGATAGGGAACGCTAGACATTGGCTGCAAAGCTTGCACGCAGGACAAAGCACAGTAAAGGTGCAAGGTATGCTAGACAGTTATAAGCACAAACATTCTAGAGTAACTAATCTCTGATAATTAAAGCCTAATAAGTGATCATCAACCAAGTGACTACAGCAGTAAATTGTATGAACTGAGGTAGAGACCTAAAAGTGCCTGCTGAACCACTTCATAGAACTTAAAGGCCCATTGTCTAGCAATGTCTCACATGGAGGCAAGTGGCAGAAATGGCCTGGGAACTGAGGAGTAAGGACAGTGTTCAAGAGAATGTACACAAGCACATGAGGGAGAAGTAGCCAAGACTCTTGTGTAAGCCCAGGAACATTATTTTCAAGTAGTTGTAATCATAATCAACAGCTAGTGGTATCAGTGTCCATCGCTGATATTTACATCTATAGTAGCATATCTGTATATAGAATTCTTGTATGTATGTATTTATAATTTTATTTATAAAGCACCACAAATGTACGCAGCGCTGTACAATTCAGCAATACAAGTACAATACAGACATAGGAAAAGTGCATTAAACAATATGAGTAAAATATCACAAGGATATATCACTATAAGTGCCAGGTTGCAGCTGACACAGGAGGTTGGAGGTCCCTGCCCCGTAGAGCTTATTCTTCCTCAATGCTCATTCAAAATATTGCCCTATTAGTATTAATTTATGTTTATTGTCCCTTATTGCATGAACACCATAGCATATCTATTGTATTTACTCTGTATTTGTGCAATGTACAGTTTTTTACAACAAAATGTTTTTTTTACTGCATATTGTTATTATTATAACAATTATTAAGTGTTATTATTTGTGTTATGTTTTCTGTTTCCCTATATTACCCCAGCCTTGACAATAAAAGCTGAATTTAAACTTAGCTCCTGTGCCTGTGAATTATTCCAGTATGGTCTTTAGCTGCCTTTAAACACATGACTCTAACACAAATAAAGAAGGCAGAACACCGAAACATTCCTCACATGCTAAATAGCAGGATACTGTTCCACATATAATGTTACAGGGCAACAACACAGTTACAGGATACAATAGTCTGTATGCAGATATACTGTACTTGTCCACAGTGGACCATGTCAAAAAGTTGGGCGGCACCATTTGAAACAAGGTCCTATATCTCCACCAGCTCCAGAGACTTAAAAAGGTCAGTGGGCAGAATTACAGTAGCTGTTTCCCACACAAATCAGAAGTTTTGAAAATGAGGCTTGTCTATGCTGAAGAAGAAATGCATATAGATAGATAGCCTCCGAGATTAGGGGTTTATTCAAGGCTCTAACTACAATCAACAGCACACTGTCTCGTTTCCTCAATTTTCCTTGTGTATTTCGTGAACCAGTGAGCAAAGACTAGAAATTATCCTATCTTTGGCCTCTCAATATTTCACAGTGCTTTAATTTAAATCAATGAAACCTGCCAAAATCCAAAACTCCACAGGCAGAGCAGCAAACAATCCTAAAGTACCTCCAATAGTCAGGTAAAGCTTTCTGTACTACAGAGACTGAAAAGGCTTTAATAAATGATCCAGACAGAAAATACCCTCTGTACTAGAAACCTCACCCCTGCTAATATGCAGATACTTAAAGATACTCTAGTTGTTTTTAAGCCATTTCTCAAGGAACTTACTACAGGTGTCAAATTTTTACCCTGTAAACATTTAGGGGGTTATTCATCAAAGTCTGAATTTGCCTTGCATAGTGACTCCGCGTCTGTTCACATCAATACGATTAGGAAGTCACAAATTCACTTCTCCTTATTCATGAAGCAGCAGACAGCGTTGGACACTGTCGCATGTATAGTGCAACGTAGTCATTTGCACTATAGTAGGACAAGAAGTCATGAGGAGTGAGGAGAACTCTTCCAGTGAAGGGCTGTGATGTCAGTCTCCTCATATTTTTATATTTCACCTTGTGCCTAGTTCATGTTTAATAGTAGACTAATTTAGTCACAGTCGCCATTGTTACTTTTAAATAAATAGTCGCCTTACATAACACTGGAGCCCTGCCATCAACCCCTAAATTCGCCACTCTTTTTGTGACAAAGGCAAACAGTTGAATTCGGAGCAATACTCACTGCAGAATCCGCTCCTTTAACAGACACTGTTGCATGCAAATTACCTGTGGCTTCGTAAGTCTCCAACTGGAGTAAGCATCAGAACTGGTGACGAATTTGTCACATCCAAGAGAATGTTGAATAAGCGGAGTTGAAGAAGTCGCGAATAGACATGAATACGGGCATATACGCGACTGTTCAGACTTTGATGAATAACCCCCTTTAAGTGTTCAGAATTTTATAGTGTTATAGTGAGTTACACAATATGGGTCTACACCCAAGTCTACCGTGAAGGGCTTTCATATCCTCAGACCAGGCTGTATTTATGTATTTTTTATTTATAAAGCGCCACAAGGTTACGCAGCACTGTACAATCCAACAATACAGTTATAATTCAGACAAGGGAAGTGCGTAACAAAGAACAAGTGAAGTAAATTACAAGAATATGATCAAGACAATACATCACTCTAAGTGCCAGGCCATGATTGAAACAAGAGGGTGGAGGCTGTACAGAGTGGTGTGTAGAAAGGCTACACAATCCTTCTTGAGGAGACAACCTAGTACACACAAGTCTGTGGAGAGGGTCTTAGAGACAAATCATGATCCAGCATTTGTCTTGTTGCAGTTTACTCCCACACTTGCAAGCTTAGAAATCTTTGATATCATTAGGATTAAAGAAATCAATTCTTCCTATTCACTTAAGACTTGTGCAGATAGAAATGAGGAAACAGAAATTAGGGCTTCTGGTTCCCTAACTGAATCTATTAATTGAAACACATAAACACCTTTGTCCACATTCATTAAAATACAATCAGAGTTCAAGCAACAGAGAGAAAATTCCAACGCTATTAAAAAAATTTCACCACAGACATATTGAAACTTAAATATGTAGTCAGATGATTTTGTCGAATTCTTTTAGCTTATTTTCTCATTGAAACAATGTATTAAGATATCCCAGATGCATTAAAAGTATTTTCTGATTAGGATTGCATATCTCTTATCTTGAATTATCTTGCTTATAAATTCTGCAAAGTGAATCCTATTACAAAGTGTTAGGTGACAAAGCTCGTCCACCTACATCTGTAACACATCTCATTCCAGCACTCAGCATCCAGGCACAGATATTATTTCTTTTGGTAGAGTCATTATATGAGTTCACAAGGTTCTGTGATGGAGAAAAGATCATCAGAAATGAAAGAAACATTTTAGCTCTAGTCATAAAAGAAAAAGAAGAAAACTGGTACCTATTCATTTTAGGGTGTTTATCACTCTAAGAAGCCAGAACAAAATTCTGGAAATATTTGACTTCAGCTCTATGTAGTATAAATAAAGTATTCATCAATGATAGTCTCATAGAATACCACATG
Organism: Pipa parva; assembly: GCA_019650415.1. NCBI lineage: Eukaryota > Metazoa > Chordata > Amphibia > Anura > Pipidae > Pipa > Pipa parva. The sequence goes on from WMED01005007.1 coordinate 7,202, forward strand.
AAGGACCAAAATCCATCTACTTCAGGCTCTATATCTGAACACAGGTAGCCACAAAAATGTATATTCTCCACTATAAAAACTTGGGTTTACAGCTTTAATAACTAAGTAATAATCTAAAGCAAGACTCTGCTCTGAAAACTATTGATACATAGAGACTGGGACTACTGGGTTTTGGGTTTAATAAGTGAAAGAAACATGTATGTATGTATGTATAATTTTATTTAAAAAACTGCTACAAATTTACACAGTGCTGTACAATTTAGCAATACAAATATAGTACAGACATGGGAAAAATGCACTAAACAATATGAGTAAAATATCACAAGGATACTTCACTTTAAGTGCCAGGATGTGGCTGCCACAAGAGGTTGGAGATTCCTGCCCTGTAGAGCTTACTATGTAGTAACTAATTAAGGATAAAATATAATTTATACATAAAAAAAGAGTAACATAACATCTTAACATAATTTAAAGTCCATACAGTTCAGCCTATTTTCTTGCACTGTTGATCCAGAGGAAGGCAAAAAATCCTATGAGGCAAGAGCCAATAATCCTCATTACGGAACAAGCTAATTATCCTGAATTTCCTGAATCCAAATATGGCAATCAGAATAATTCCCTGGATCAAGATCCCAACCTCAGTTATCTATCACCCATAACTTGTGATGTTCTTACACTGAAGGAAAGCATCCAAGCCAGTTTTGAACTCCTTAATGGATTTAACCATAACTTCTTCAGGAAGAGAGTTCTATAACCTCCTCGCTGCTCTTACAGTAAAAAAAAAACCTTCTATGTTGATGCAGTCAAAAAGAAAATCAGTGCTAACGCTCCATAAGGAGTTTGGTTCAGTTTGGTTTTAAAAGTGCAGAGGGAACATTCCTGGTGAAGATAAAGGGGTATAGAATTCCAGATGTGAGAAGAAGAAAGAGAAAAGGATTTAAGACAAGAAAGGGCAGTATTCGCATGTGGCATGCAAAGCTGGTTGCTTTGGGAGAAGAGCACATAAAGGCAGCATGGTGCTAATCTCTCTTTAAAGACTATATAACCTGCATATACCATGATCATATGTATACATCCTTCTTAAAAAGTCTTGAAAGTTTTGTCTATTTGATGATCCTTCTGTAAAAACAGTAGCTGCATTTGCTTATCTTCAAACAACAGTGACTAATGGCCAAGTCAGTTTTTGTAATAGGCAAAGCAAAACTGGATCCATGGAACGTTGCACTGCAGTCATCAGTTGCCAACTGACAACTTTGGTCTTGGGTGTTTTAAACATACTGTACTTGGAGGACTCTAAACTGTGCTACAGCTGAGACTTTATAGCTGGATCCTGGAATATTGCATCAACCAATTCAGAGCATTGTAATTGCTGCCATAGTGACATGAGCTCACACAGACTAGAAACACTATCATCCACAGTCAAGAAAAGGAGACTTGTGCCCTAAGATTTGAGTTCCTTCTTCAAGATAGTCCCCTTAAGAGACTTGACCCTTTTATAAATGTGTAAGCAGAGGAGGCAGGAGGATAAAGCAGGCTTTCCAAAAGCACAGGCTAGCAGCAGAAAATGAGTTACATCTGTGACTATACTATCTGGAATTAATCTTTGCAGTGATTCAGAGGCTTGTGCGTTGTAATTTAGTGCAGTGTGGTGCAATTTCATATTCAGTGCCAGTCACCTTAGCATGAAAATGGAACAAACTATTTGCCCTGAAACTGGTAACACAGTCATTTGTTACACCATGATGCACACACCAGTTGTGGATTCCACTGTCAGGCTGCGAGTGGTAACTTAGTGAGGAGAGGGAGAAAACAGCTGTACCCAGAGTAATTTAGCTTTAAATCAGACCCTAAGGCATGGAGTCTAAGGTAGCCCCAGTTTTCACCGAGAGCCCCCGCAAGGAGGTTACGTCTTAGCTGCGGATATACCCAGGTCATGACCCTTAAATCTGAAATCTGGAAGTGTGGTAAAAAACAGTAAGAAGGAGAGTAGTTAACAGACAGAGTAAGGGCTGGTGGCAAGGAGTCGTGGTCAATGAACAAAGCAAGGTCAGGGCAGGCTGCAGGCAAACAATAACTAGGAAAAGGCCGAGGTCAGGAACTAGAACCAGAGAAGCAATTAAGACACCCAGGAGCACCAATGGAGTCCTGTAATCGGGCGCTGATGATACTGACAGGTTTCCTTATGTAGTAAAGACAGGGACAGGGAGTCAGTCATGTGACCATGCTGAACTGCGTCATAAGTGTGTGACCGCAATGTGCCTGCACACATCTGCAATGTGAGCACTGGGAAAGAGAGGCAGTGTTCATTGCGCTGGAGCTAAGGACACAGGTAGGTAATACTCCTGACACCCACCATATGTTTCTAATAGCATGACCACCCATACTATAACAAGGGACAGTGCCTGAGAACAAACAGGTGTATCAGGAGTTTTCTGCTCCCGAAACAAGAGGAGAAGTAGCAGCATTGGGGAATGCTGACAATAGTTTCACTATCCCCCTACAGTTTCTGAAATTGTTAGTACTCAAAGAGGTAAATTGCAAATATTAAACTTATCAAGGCAATCCAACAGTAATTCCAAGTAAACAAACTGCATCTTCTCTTGTGTAACTTTACCAATACCATGAATAGACTAAGCACTGAAACAGCCTGTTTACAGCGGGCATTCTGCAAACACTTGTATTTTGGATACAACAAATTATAATTCATAATTGAGCTTTGATTTCTTTAAAGACAGCATATATGAAAAGTTAAAAAAGCTATGAAACTGGAAACATTTCAAAACTGCAAAAAAGTACAAAACCCAGCAACAGCGAACTGAAACAGCCAAACCAACCAATGAAACAGATGCAAAACAAGCACAGAAGATGTTTAAAAGAAATAATAATATTTACCTTCAGCAATACAGCAGCATGGCATACAACCAGGCTTAAGGCCCAGTTGCAGCTGACCTGTTGCAACCGCCTGCAAATTTGCAGAGGTTTCTCGGAGTCTCAAGCCCACCTTGTGTTGAAAGGTGGGGGCATTTATTATGGCAGAGGGTCCATCAGGCTCCTAATTCTTCTCCCTAGTTGGGTTGGGTAGGGAAGAATAATGGGGGATCAGTTCTAACTCTCTGACCCTTGCCCCTTAGCCAGGGGGGCAGGGGATAATACCATATATGGGGTCAGACTCTGATCCCTACCCTGCCACCTGCTTTCATGGTGCGAGGAATCTGAGACCTTCACCCCCTTTAAATTAAAAAAAAATTAAGATCACTCTAACTGTTCTCTTCTGACCTATGAAGTAGTCCTGGATGGGCCCATGGTGTCTTTAAAGCCTTTGATTCTTAATCTTCTATCTTAATTTGTCATTTTAATCTTGATCTACCATTTTTCTAATAATCTTGATCCATTAGTTTCACACCATTGCCCCTCCCCCCCAAAAAATAATACCAAACGATTGTCAATAAATTAGAATGTAAATAAAACCAAAACACAGTAAAAGAATCAGAACCAGAACAAAAACATGGGCCTCTGTGCACATCTCTAATCATAACACTTGGATAAATTAGTTTAAAGGATTTTCCCCCATTTAAATAGCTGGTATTTTGTCTCATTATTAATAATATGGACTGTCGCATAGTATCCAGACTAAGAAACATATCCACACTACAATAGAGAATAAATGGTGTGCAGCTAAACATAGTTCTATCCAGTATTAGCTTTGACATAGTTACATAACTATTTATATTTGTAACTGCCTGAGGTGAAATGCTAACCTTGACTGATGGGTTAATAGTTTCCATCATCATGTATTTTGACCCTTGTAAAATGCAGAGAGGAAAGCAATTCATATCATTCATGCTATATTCATCTCCCTTCAGTATTTATTCTACGTTTATGAAACTGGTGAGATATAATATATGTTTAGTGGTTAGATATACCATTTTGATGGAATCCTGCAGTGTAGGTTTTATAATGTGACCACTACCCACTACTATTTTGTAAGTTTATAGTGGACATTGTCTGGTATAATAGGAAACTAATCATATGTGGTTTAAGGAAAACCAAAATAGTTATTTTAATCTTCAGTTTGCCATAGAACATAATTATTTAACCCTTAAAGGGCCAGTAACACCAGAAAAAGAAAAAATTCCATTTTGAGTTGGCATGGAAGCCATTTTAAGACAGTACTAGAATTATCCTTGAAGTAGAATTCATGATATTTATTATTTTGAGTTTAATTCCCTTCCTTGTGGTTGTAGACATTTTTTATCTATTGAGTAGACAATCACCCACCTAGTCCTATTGTTTCCTTTGAAACTTCAGATAACACATATCCACAAAGTGCCACAGAAGGCACAATTTGGTTAAAACTAGCAGAGCGATAAACAGACAACACAAACAAATAGAAAATAAAAAACAGGAATTCAGCTTTAAAGTTGACATTTAAATTGCTTAGCTTTTCTCACAGGCTGAACATTATGGATCTGCATATTTCTTTCACCCTTACTATGTAAGTTTAGTTTGTCATAAATAGTGATAATAGAATATAATTACTGTATAAATTTAGAATGATTTGCCGTGGGCAACAAACAGAATTTGTTTCAATAATCTCTTCGCTTCTGCTCTGGGCACTGCTGCAATCCTCTTCACCTCTTCACCTCTGTTCCTTACCTCTGTGAATTTTGTCGAGTTGAGCAGAAGCAGAATTCTGACATAAAGATGCTTCTACAAATACTCAAAAATTCAACAGGAAGCAGGAAGTAAAGGAGATCGCAGTGGTGCACAAAAGAGAAGAGGTTATAGTGAGCAGAAGGCAACACTGGAGCCTAAAACCTGTATTGGTAAATTCCCCCTCCCTTCTTAATAATCACCCTTAGTAGTAACAAGCTTCATTTCTCCATTAATGGCGAGTGGGTGTGAGTGGGTGTGACTGGGCCCCCAGCGGTGTTTGTGCCTGAGGCACACTAGGGTGTCTTGCACATCATTCAGCTCTGTATCCAGCTGGGTTGCCTTCTGCTTCAAATGTGATATATGTTGTGCATTTAGTCTTAGACCTACATCCCTATTCATCACTGTGAACTCAAACGCATTGAAATCTGATATAATGTGTTTTTAATGTGAATGAATGAATTTTCACGTTTCTATTTAAATTGTACTATAACTGAATTGCACTGTAAAAACACATTAAAATCACATCGCTCAGATAAAATTAATTTAATATTTACATTTGCAGCCAGACCTTTACATGAGGAGGTAACAAGGTAGCGTGAAAGACATCCCTGCGACTGGAGAAAGGAGTTACTTCTGGATGCTTGTATTGTAAAGTCATAGGTAAAGACTGCATGCTGATAGCAATGGATCATTTTAATGGACAGTGATTCTGTGTAACAAAGACAGAATGCCTAGTATATGGTAATACATCATTTAGTGGGAAAAAGGAATGCTTTAATTATAACTAAACTGTCACAATGCTGCCTGCCTAGTGGTCTCTAGCTCCTGCAATGTCCCCCAGTCCATGCCCTCCCTCCCACTTATCTCTATGATCCACATTCCTGAGCAGTCTTTTAATCCTTGTGGGAAGCACTGCAGAGGGAACTCTTTCCCAAATGTTCAGATTCCTGTAATTTGTGCCTGTCATTTAAGGCAAATTTAGGTCAATTGTTTGAGTTTCCTGTTGAGGATTCTTTTTAAATCTAATGAAGCCATTTTGTGTGTAACCACGTCATTACAGCAATCTAGCAATATGAAACGGATCAAAAAAAAGAAAATGAAATAAAAAAAAGGGGGGGGGGAGTAAATGAATGATGGAATAAGTCCCGGCATTACAAATAGTATTAAAAACTGCTTCCCAATTCTATATTCTATGACTAATGGGAAGCTATTATTAGCCATTAAACTCAGCAATGCAACCTGGGAACTTCACAATATTCCCTAAATCCAGATAAGAACAGTTTGATTATTTTTATTATAAAGTCTCAGAGAACAACTTAATTGCCTTCTTTCTGCAGTATTCAGGAAAAACATTTGTACTTCCATTTATATTTAGTATTCCCTGAGTCTGAGGATCCATGGAATGACAATTTCCCATGTTTACAGGAAAGAAAACACTGAAAAGCAACGTTTCGGAGGATATTCATTAACCTCCCCTTCATCAGGGAAATAAGGCAATATTGGAAAACTTAGTCATTTTTATATATCTGTAGCAATGGCAGCAAAATGCTAAGCCCTCTAATTCAGACGCAATTTAAGTGAGATCTAAAGAGAGAATCATTGTTAATGTTTTATGTGTTAGAATGGCTGGAAGGTTGTTAAAACAAGTCCTATTATGTTTTATTAGCAATCCCAACAGGATAGTTAAAATGGCTTCTAACACAGCTGGTTTAGTTTGTGCATGGCTAGTTTTCAGAGAGTGCTAGCCCAGGGGCAGGTTTCCTGGAGGGAAGATGTGAAGGGTTTAAGTATAGATGGTGAGTGGAGCTACCTTCTCTTGGTGTAAGCTGGTTACAGAGTTTGAGATGAAAACTTGCGATGTATATAATATACTCCAGCTGAGTCGTTGTTAATCTTGATAACAGTGTTGTATTAGACAAAAAAAAAAGATGTTTCCAGTGATTTCTAAATTACAAAGAAACCCAAGTGTCCACTTGTCAGTATTATGTACTGTTGTGAGGGAATGACTGTTTCCTTGGTTTTGTTAGTAGGAGAGCAAAGCAGAAGCAGACATTTAGCTTGGGACAGATATAAAGATGTTTCTGGCCCTGTGTGCATGATATTCAGTAAGGATTGTTGGTATGGTACTGGCAGGAATTATTGCATATTATTCACAGTCACTTTAAACATATTAGTTCACCCTGTACTAGCATGACACAGATTGCTTTACCATAGTGCCTCGTCACCAAGAAAATATTGCATAAACTATGAGAAACTAAACAGCTGCCACCAGTGTGCAGCAATGAGCTCTCCCTCCCATTTAGATTGCTCTATGGGGCAGGGACCTCCATCCTCTTGTTTCAATCATTGCCTGGCACTTAGAGTGATGTATCTTGATGATTTTATGCTTGAAATTTGCTTTACTTGTTATATATTAAACACTTTTTACATGTCTTTACTATATTTGTATTGCTGAACCGTACAGCACTGCATAAGTTAGTGGCGCGTTATAAATAAAATTATACGTACACAATATAGATTTCATCATGCTCTGTGATAGAGAATCTGGCAATATGGACCCTACAAAGTCTCTGTATCATTTACTAGTGTAGCCCAGGTGTGTATATATCTATATTTTAAAGTCTAATGCTTACTGCTCTACTTCATGTTATTTGACTTCCCTCTCGTGCCCTTATGTTATATAAAATCTTTCATGGATTTAATTATGCTCAGCCAATGTTTTTGCCTTCTCTGATTTTGATGTCATTGTCACTCTAGTTAATATAAGGTTCTCCAGTGGGTGTATTTTCAGTAGGGATCTAAATTAGATAAGATCCAAATAACGCTTTAATTTAGGAGAGGAGGAAACAGGCTATGCTTAGCGATTGGTTAGTCCATCTGTAGGATGGACATTTAGCATAAGACCTTGAAGTGGTAAAGCCAAGGTCCCAGGGGAGAAACCTCCCAAATCCTCTAAATATTATACCCAAATAAATGGTTTCCCAATCAGGTACCATCCTAAGGGCTCCTTATTGTGCTCTTAACTGTGGGTAAATATTATATCTTTATTTGTATTGTGTTGCTCTGATTTTAAGCCCGTACAATACTGACGCTGCTCTATTTTTATTAAGTTTGTACTTTTCCCTATAAACTGTGTGTTGTTTAAGCAAGAACCATTAGTGCCCAATCTTTCCTTTGTTAGCATTAGTATAACACAATAACTATGGAATCTGTGCTATGGCTATATATCCCTCCATAATAAGTGGTGCCTGCTACCCAGAGATAAATTGCTAGCCTGGATGATTGAATGTTGCTATTTCATGGTATAGTGCAGGTCTTTTACTAAATCCCAGGTACAATAGAGTTACACTAGTTTTATTCTATGTAATCAAGCTGCACGGTCTAGTTCTGTATTGCATAGTTTAAATTTAAGGCAAGAGATAACCCATCTCCCATCAAAGTCTCCAAACTGATATGACAGTTGCCCACCTGCTGTGGTGATGTAAGTACCTGCACAGCAGGACACATGCAAGAACCAGTGACACCAAAAACATACCATATGGACTGGCATGGCAGTTATTTAAACAGCATTTACATAGCACTTGAATTTATAAATGTGATTGTTTTCTGTCTGTTACTGATAGCAGCCATTTTATACGTGTTGATTAAATAAATCCTAATCCAATCCCATTTTTTCTGTGGAGCTTTCTATAATACATATTCATGATGTGTCCCATAAAGCCCAAATTTTGAAATATCACACTTTCTAGACATCATTTAGAATTGTTGTCAGTGTCAGCATACATTGAATATATAGTAATTGTAAAGGCATCTGGGGAATTTTCATTTATTTGATTTCAATGTCAAGCCTGAGAAGCAAGCATCTGTGTAACCACAGGGGTCACAGTGGTTATGGTTGGCATAGGGCCAGGACCACTGTGACCCTCAACAGGTCCTCAGTTTCTGCATTGGAGGGTGCAGTGCACGGGGGCCTGGAAGAGGATGGATGGACGAGTCTGGGACGGGAAGGACAGAGGGGTCTGGGAAGGGACGGACAGAGGAGTCTGTGACACAGAGAATCCCCCATCACTTTCTTGAAGTACCTCCAGCAACTGCTTCCATTACTATGAGCAGGAGTTTTCCAAAATAAAGCATATTTTCTTAGGTTAAAACACCTGCTGACAGAAGTAAATTTAACTACTTCAAGTAATGAATGGAGGCTGTTTTTATATGTATCTTGCAGCAGGTGAAAAATCCATGTGAAAGAATGTAGTTGGGCACATTTACTAAAGTTGAACATGTTTTTTGACTAGTAAATGCAGGTGAAAAAGCCTATATTTAACAATATTTTCTCCTATTGACTTAACTGTTCAAAAACAATTTTAGCAACCCGAAAGTATTTTACACAATCAAATGGTGTCAACCATTATTCCCTATGGAGTAGGTTCTGTCATTCAGCCTAAGTCCAAAATATGTTCTCCTCAAAAAGAGACATTGATATCTGTCTGTAAAGGAAGGAACCGTCATAGAAATGCATTGCAAAGTGTGCCCCTGTTAACAGAGAGATATTCATCGATAAAAATGTATTTTGATGGTGAAACGTTGTTATCAATCCTTTATAAATCAGGGGAATTGAGAAGTAATGGGAAACAAAAATATACAGCGAAATTAAACAAACTAATGTGATCAAAATGGTCTTAGTAAATACATGTGTCTTTTTACCCTAAGAAGCTATTACCCCAACTAACCTAATGAAATTCCACTAAAGTTAAAAGACAAAGACCCTTGTACGTTTAGGGCAGGGGTTGGCAAAGTTGTTTGAGGAGGGAGCCATTTCACTCCCTCCTCCAGCGGCGACAGCTATCTTGTGAGCCACTGGAGGAGGGAGGCGTGCCCTCTCCCGACCACCGATGGCCAATCAGAAGAGCTGTCGGCGGTCATGGGTGGGGCTTGGGTGTGGCTTTGGCAGTATGCTCTAAGCCACAATTGTCTCACAAGCCACACTTTGCCGACCACTGATTTAGGGTAAGCTTCAGTAGTTAGTCTTAAAACAATTCAAAGGAAATTAATTTTTACTGTAGATTGAAAAAGTACTGCATTGAAATATTACATTTTGCTTTAATTTATTTGGCATTAAAGATTAAATCTAATTAAAAGCTATAGGAAAAACTTCTAACATCCGCTCCAACATTCATAGCAACTTGGTGGATTAATTGGGTAAATGCTAAGGACAAGGAAGTCCAAGTTAATTTCAATCATTTTTAACTGATTATTTCATGATCAGGCAAGGGGTTTCCATGCAAACTTGCTAAGCAGATAGATTTGAGGACTGCAGTGCTTGGTATACAGTGATGCTGTTTTCTTTCTCATTAATAGTTTTCAGATTGATCATTTTATAGTCAAATGATGTTTAAGCTAATTTAAAATGACTGCCCCATGTCTCACTAATGAAATACATGTTGCTTTTCTACTAATGAATCACAGGAAAAGAATATGGAATTTGTGAACATTTTTAAAAGCACTTTGTGTTTAATTTAAAAAAAAAAATTACCCTCGTTAAAATCATTAAAATAAAATTATATATTATTATACTACATTGCTCACTTTTCCACTTTGCTTTTAATATTAATAAGACACTGAAGTTTTACACTAAAACTTATATTCAAAGGTGGAAATTCCTCCAAATCAGAGAGGGAGACAATTTTAAGCCTTAAGTTGTACTGACTGAAGAAGCAGTTCTGCATTTTTGTCATTTAGATTGTAAGCTCTACGGGGCAGGGGCCTCCAACCTCGTGTCAACCACAACCTAGTCACTTAAAGTGAAGTATCCTTGTGATATTATACTTGTATTGTGTAATGCACTTTTCCCGTATCTGTATTATATTTGTATTACTAATTTGTACAGTGCTGCATACATTTGCGGTGCTTTATAAATAAAATTATACATACATACAAGTGGAGGAACATTCTGCCTCTAGGTTGCCACCCAAACATTATGGGAATCATTAAAATGTGAAACCAGCTGTCGAAGTACATTTGCATCACTAAGGGTCGCTACCCACCAATGGTACCAAATTTGCTACTCTTTATTCACTAAGCATTGGATTCCCTTAGTGAAGAAGTGAAGCAATTTCTTGCCTAGTGTGGCGTAGTTAGGTGAACAGTAGTGGGATGTGGACTGATGTGAATTCCACCACTGAAGTGCAGTCATGTCTTCTTCACAATAACCCACTAACTGTATTAAGTGAATAAAACATCCCTTTCTATGTTACCATATCCCTAGTTCATTTTGTCACTTGATCACAGTCTATATTGCCACTTTGGAACAAACAGTTGCCTTACATTAAAACGGAATTGTGCCATCAACTCCCTAATTCACTACTTTGGCAGACTTCAATGCTTGATGAACAGCCAAATTACATGTGCAGAAAACAGCGCAAAAATCTCCATATGTTCACAAGTATCATAAGTGTCCTAACTGGACAAAAAAATTGCATCAAAGATTTTGCTGAATATACGAAAATTAAGAAGTTAATACAAATGCAGACCTTTACACAAGTGACTTTTGTAGTTTGTTATGGAACTATCACTACTAACTTGCTGCAAATAAAGCAGTAGTGCATGGCTATTACACCCACCTGGAGCGTCGAGTAGCAGAAGGGGTGTTTGACAGGGCTAGGGAGCAGGACCGGAGTGCTGTTTGTGAGTGGCAGGGGAGACAGGAAGTGATCACAGGTATCGCCGGTGCAAGGGCATTGTCGTTAGGACTGAAGCGTGGGACAGAGCAGCAGCAGCAATGGTCAGAGGAGACAGCAGGAATCAGAATGGTAGCCAAGAATTTGGATTCCCTCCTGGCTTCCTTCAGGAAAGAAGCACTCAGTTGCGGTACTGGATGGCTAGAGGAGCACCTGTGATCTCTACAAAGTGCCGACCCTCCCCCAACCCCTGTGCAGAGCAGACCTACAAGGAGGAGCAGAGCACCATCTCGCCTGAGTCCATCGCAGCCCAGACATGTGACACGATCCAAGCAGAGGGACACTGATGACAGCCGGTACTCCTTATCCAAGGTATAGCAAAGGAATAAAGGTACACACACTGCATCACAGCCCACACAAACTAGATCAGGCACTTCAGAACACATGAATAAAAAATGCACAATGACAGCAATCAAGCACCAGTATACCTAATGCGCATGCAGTCCCTACAGCCCATGCAGAGCCCACTTTGAATTTAGTGGTGGCTGCTGGCCGACCGGGGAGTGGAGAGAGGGAACAACAGCGGTAATCACCAAGGCAAAGAATGGCAAAACAGAGAGAAATAAGGACAGCAGGAACGTCCCAAGTATCGCTTGGGGCATCTGCACAAAACACGATCAGCTAATTAATGCTAACACGCTACAGGGAGTACAAAATAATGGTGAGTACATTGCAACTCCCAATGAAATCAGGGAAATGGAGGCACATAACCAAAATATGCAATTGGGAAATTTTATAGATGGCCTGCGCTCATTAATAATGCAGTGAGAAGCAGGTCCAAGGCAACAGTGTGTTCATCCAAGCACAGCTTGGGGGGACCAGCAAATGGCTAACCCAATTGTGCAGGATAATTTAAGAGTGATGATTGAGGAGATAAATGTGAATACTAGTGATGACTGATGATGACAATAATCATTATCGGACCGATAATCGATTTTTCAAATCTTTGGATCAATAATCGGTATCCAATAACAATTATCATAATTAAAAAAAGAATCTCCCCTGATATACCGGGTATTAGAGAGAGATATAAGCTTACCTTGTAATGACTGGCTGTTTGTAGCAGGAAACACAGATCTGATCCCTCCCCTTTTTAAAGAGCATCTACAGGGTCCCTGGTGCTGTCCGTCTCAGTCCTGTACAGGAGTCAAATCCCTCCCCGCGACAGCATCCACAGGGTCCCTTGTGCTGTCCCTCTCAGTGCTGTACAGGAGTCAAATCCTTCGCCCCGACAGCATCTACAGGGTCCCTGGTGTTGTCCGTCTCAGTGCTGTACAGGAGTCAAATCCTTCGCCCCGACAGCATCCACAGGGTCCCTTGTGCTGATGATTAAGCGCCTGTCGCACGAATCGTGTTGGCGAATTCTCAGTTTTTAACAATTTTAAAAATTCAATTTTAATGCGGTTACAATAAAGAAAGGATTTTTCACT
>WMED01005008.1:3724-20020 GCA_019650415.1 Pipa parva
CGGTCTCTGTCTCTGCTAACAGTGATCGCTGTCAGATCACTGTTAGCAGGAACAGAGACCCAATCTTTAGCTATCGGCATCATTACCCGGCTCATCAGAGAGAGATCGATGCAATCTCTCTGATGAGCCGGGTAATGATGCCAATCAACCAGTGTGTCACGGAACCCCTGGGTTGTCCTTGCGGAACCCTTGGGTTCCACGGAACCCCGATTGAAAATCACTGTCCTTCGGTTTCAGCCGAAATTCAAACAAGCGCAAAATGATATTTAGCTACAAAGTGTAGTAGCAATTTTCTGAGAAGCTGTTACAAAGTTGGCAGAGCAAATGTGACCAAACTTCTACAGGAAAAATGCGTCCTTTACTTTAAACATAACTGTGCTGAGTTTCCAGATGGTGGTAGGGGGAGGTGTGAGGAACCATATAAGGTCATAACTGAAAGAAATAAAAAAACAATAGAGGCCACATAAACCACAACAATGGTTTCCCTGTTTCATCTGATGAGGGAAACCACCTGTGATAAAGAACTCTAATGGCAACATTTTACAAGTCACTTAAAATCTGTGTAGAAGCCACCACAACCTTACATGGTGAGTTCTATTGGCCAGAAGGCCCCTTTGCCTAAACAATTCTTATTCTAGAGTTGTAAATGTTAAGGATTAATAAAGATAAAAATGCATACTTCTATAAAGCAGAAATCTGTTCAACAGGCCGGTTTCCTACACTAAATGGCATCATATAAAAATCCAGTAAATATGTTTCTTTGGTTGGAAACAGAAATCATCAGTCCCACCTTTAACTACATTCCAGGATGGTCCCCTTGCTACAGTTATTTTAAGTCCCCGCTTCACCTTACTTCCTTATCTCCATTCTGTATAGCCAGGGACTCCATACAAAACTATCTCAGAAAGGAACTGCTAAGCAGGAATTTCAGTCCTAAGAAAACAAGCCCTAATGTGGGGATCAGCTTACACAATAAAAACCCCAAGGCAGTATAATCCCTTTTATAGGTTTTCTTTGCATTGCTACAAAAGTTTACTGGAAACAGTGTTCTCTGCTGCACATTTGCACATGTGTGAGGAAGCCTGGCAAATTGAAGTATACCATAGTGAACGCTTAGATAATAAAATATAATGAAATTAAAGTTAACCAAATTACCCTTGCTGCCTTGATCTGGATAAAACATTTACCGCTGTGCTTAACTGTCATCAAGTTTAAGAGACGTGAGTGTAATTTACAGCCTCCAAATGATCTTGAGCACTAAAAGACTTTGCATCTGGAACAAATAAAATCTGCTGCTTAATTACAAGGAGCAAGAAATTCAATGATTGCAATTTAGCAAAGGATAATTTAAACAATGCTCTATTCGGTTTTTTTTTTCTTATTCTGCCACAAGTGAACATGTGGGTGGTGTTTGAATAATAGTATTGTTCGATTCATTATTTTAAAGATTTAAGATTTTGGGCCAGGCTATATCGTTTATATTACATTTAGTGACACTTTTACCAAGAAAGAAACTCATACTGATGGATAGCAGTGAATTTATGACATGGTTTATTCAGAAGAAATTAATTTCCAAGTGATTTTATAATAATAATAATGCTGTGAAGGACTTTATAATCAAATAACAGAAAGGAGTATAGGTAATAAGGAATGATATGAAACGTTGCAACAGTCTAACGGTCTGATAGCAATGCGAATTTATTAATTGTGGAATAATTGTTGGAAAATGGAACATATCAAAAGCAGGCTAAAAATGTAATCATTGTCAGAAGGAATCATTTTTCAGTAATGGGTAGCAGAAGACATTCTCCAATCCGTAATCCTACCTACTAAGTGTTATGTCTGGCTCCTCCATATCTGTGGTGTTTGATATGAATCCTAAATGTTCACATAGAGTGAATAGTTTGTTCTATGTTCAGCCAGGTTGATATTGTGAAAAACCAGTGGCTGGGTAGCAATAAGCAATGTTGTTTTGTTTGGTAGTTCTTCAGTTGTGTACATGAAGTGATGCAGGCTCAACATTGCAAGGATTATGATTGGAAAATATTGTTTTTGAAATGTATGTACATGTCCATTTTGATGGGAAGTACTAACATGCTGACATATAAAATAAGCAGATCTTTCCTATAATGGGGTAGAGTGAACACAAACTCAACAGGATTTACCCTAAACTGGGCATGTCAATAATTTGTCTTAAATTTGGGGTGTTTTGGCATAGTGCTATGATAAAGGAAGAGGCAGCACATATACTTACTGGAACAATCTTAGACTTACTTTTAAATGTCTTCGGTTTCTTTGGTGTTTTTCAAAACTTTTTTTTTAGATTTTAGAGAGTTTTTAACCGAATTGTATGAAGATGCACCTATATTTGTGTCATGCCACCATGCAACATAATCAATGTACAATATTTACCAGCTGGTTCACATGTGTGCTTACAACGGAAATATGCCAGGTGATAGTGGGAAGTGTGGTTGCTCAGTCGATAGCACTAATGCCTTGCAGCGCTGGGTTCAGGGTTCAATTCCACCCTGGACTTCATCTACATGGAGTTTGTATGTCCTCCCTGCACCTGCGTGGGTTTCCTCAAGGGCACTCCAGTTTCCTCCCACAATCCAAAAATATACATCTGCATCTATGTGCGTGACTGAATAGGGAAACTAGATTGTAAGCTCCATGGGGAGGGGACTGAAGTGAATGACGAATCTCTGTAAAGTGCTGCGTAATATATCAGCGCTATATAAAAATATAGAATATTAATAAACTGGTAGATCACATCGGGTCACACAACAAATTAAGTAGTGAGTAATTCAACAAAGTAAAATGTCCTAATAATAGAATCTGCACACTGCTAAGGTTTATAGGCTTTATCTCCTTTGATTTTACTTTATGACTTAATATTCATTGGTAATAATGTGGATCAAGTGCAATAAGAAGTGATTCTACAGATATCCATGGATAAAACTGTCCCAATCTAATCAGAGATTTAAAGCTGTTGATCACCAACTGATAACTGTGATAATGTGTCCCTAATATCTACATCAGAGACCCTTTTTCTATTTGTCACTGTCACTGGGAATCTTTAATCTGACCATCTGTATCCAGTTTTCTCTTATGGGTATGAGACATAGAAATGGACATCTCACTAAATTTACTGAGCAGAATTTTAATTCAATCTAATCGATATATATATATATTTTTTAACTTCCACCAAATCAGAGTAAAGTAGGCATTTTTGATTGAACTTGGAGGATTTCTTTCCTGCCTAAGGTCCCCTTAAGTCTGATCTTCAACCAAGCACCCAACAATCAGATCCGGCCAATCACTTCCTCTATTTGGGTTTCTAAATTGAACATAGGTCTATTTGGTCAAGTAAAACAAGTTGATAAACTAATTTTAATAAATACTATCCAGACTCCAATGCATGTTGACATTAGCTTACTCACCTTCTCCCTCCATCCTCCAGTGGCTTCTATAACTTTTAGAAATTGAATAAATGGAAAGGCCTAGTCACTTGTACCACGAGGATACTTGAGCCAATGGGTTCCATTAATGATAATGGAATAATCTGTCTTCATATAACCAAATGGCTAGGAAATACATTACTAAAAAATGTGCAAAGGATATTATCTAAATGGTGGTTTTAACAGGAAAAATGAAACTGTCTCTGGAAAAACAAGATTGCTAAAATTTCCATTCCTAATACCACACTGAATATTATTTTCTCAGACATTGACATCATTTCCATTGCATCATTGTTGAATTTGCAGGTAAAATATTTATTTAAAAAATAATCCCTCAACTTGTACCATATTTGTTTTTTCAGGTGTTAATTCTGCAGTTAATAAGACCGAATCTGACCACAGATTGCTACTTTGTTACCCTTTGTGATTTTAGCATTAGGTTTAAATGGGTGCCTGCCGGTTTTGGGAATGTTCAGAAGAGCAGTCAACCTGGGCCCTCTAGTGTCACCCCACCCCCCCTGATTCCCACAATACTTCTTTTACCTCCATGATAGGATAAGCTTGGATGGTTTCTGGTACAATCATTTGTGTACATAACCGAAAAGAAAACTACACTTAGAACAGGATCCCACAGACCATCTGTATAAATATTGTGACGCTTAAATCCTAAAATAGTAGCCTAACCTAGCATTGCTAATTATGATTCTACATTCCTGCCTGCATTCTTTGTACATGTCACATCATCTATGTATCAACTATATCAGGACCCAAGACTGAAATACAGAAGTTATAAAAAGCACATCATATCTGAATTTCTGTAGAAACACATCAATTCAACCAATATTTCATATTAATGTTCTTCTTATGCTGGGTTCTTTCACATACATACCATAATGTCACAGCTACCAACCACTGCATCAGTTCTTGGGATCCTCTAAAGCAGCATTAATTAGCCTACCAGTTTTGCCCCTGTCTGAACTGACCAGACTGTAATCTAAACTGTAACTGTGTCCTGCAGTAAATTAAAAGTATATTAACATGAAAAAAATGAAATGTCTCAAATGCATTTATAGTTACTATATATTCCAGGGGTCAGCAACAGATGGGTCTTGAGCCAGATGTGGCTCTTTGACTGTAATGAGCAGTGCTCACATGCAAGCACCGCTTGTTACAGTCTGCCTGTTAATCGCCGGCAAGCACTGTAGAGAGAAAAAGCTCTCAGCACTTCCGGGTTGCTAGCCAATCCAGAGCTGCTGATGTCACTGAGCTTCTGGGTTGCTAGCCAATGTGGAGCCACTGACGTCACCTATGTGACATCTGCGGCTCCGGATTCAAAAGGACTGAATGAGCCGCGCCTATATCGCTCTCTCAGCCCAAAAGGTTGCCAACCCCTGCTACATTCAATCTGTGCTTGAAAAACAAATCTAAATTGTTTATAGAGAGTATGATATTTAGCTACTTAACCTGCAAACTATGGCTTTAGGGCACAATTCCTGAATATGTATTATCTAAAGCATGATAGAACACAATGGGAGTGGATGTGGTCACAACTAATGCAGAATTTAGAAAAAACAGTGCTTGGTTTCCCTATGTGTAATCTGATTCTCCAAATTTTGATGGAAGAGAAATTTGATTGGAGGAGCAACAAAACCAACATTCTGCATCAGAACCTCGACAGCACAATTCCCTGTATGCCGCAGCACTCCCATGACAGGTAGCTTGTACCCTGCTTCGCTTTAGGGGAATTATGTTTGTGCTGGAAGGTCCAGGTTTAAGGATAAAATAATAAGTGAAAATCATTGCCTGAATATCTCCTACAAAATAAAGGAATTTTTTACATTTCATTAACGTTCTCGTAAAGAATAAGTTTACAATCTCATTAATTGCAGAAATAATTTCTAAAAATATGTTTATGGATACGGCTCAAAGACAATCCCAAATATTTACAATATTTCTGATAGAAACTTGCCATGTTCTTATGAACGCAAAAAAAAAAAGAGCCAATTCTATAGATCGCATTTCACATGGAAGGTGATCCACATCGAGGCTTATTTCAATTGTTTCATATTTTTTGTTACAATAGTCTGTTCTTTTGATTGAGTTTTCTAGTGGATTGCGCAAAAAAAAACAACCTCTACGGTGTGACCTTCACATATAAATAACACATCCATCAAAGGGCTTTGCAGAAATTTCTCTTGCTGATTAAACTGTAACAGATTATCTAAGGCCTATTAACAAAAGCCGTCATGTTCTGTTATTGTATAGGTTTGTAGCAGTGCTAACAACTAATGCATAATAAAGGGTCATGGTTGAACCATTCACAAAAGCAAAGAATAAAACCTTCAACACTTATCTTTAACTGACATTACTATGATTTGTATCAAAGCGTAGTATGCTGTCATATAAGAATAAAATATTTGCTATGATGTATATGTATACAAATACTCTGTATTTTTATATCTTCAATATGAAATAAAAAGCATATTATTCATTTCTATAGCATTGCTTCACTTCATCATATTGCGCTTCTTCTGTGCATTACTCTTTGCATGGAATAAATACAGTATAATTCTTGCTTGAAAATACATAGGAAATCCATTTCCAGTTGTAAACTATTTAAAAGTATAATACCATCTTGAAGATGTTCCTTTAAAAAAAAAAAATGAAACCAGGTTGTTATTAATTATATAAATGTACTAAAATTAAAAATTTGATTTTATTTCCTATGCATTTTTTTTTTAAACTGAACTAACTTATCCCAGATACAAGCTGTAAGGATGAAAACAAAAGGCTTGAAGTTGTCCAATGTCCAATGTCAACGTTTTCATTGTGATATCACACAGGGGCAAAGAGGGTATTAGATAAAATCAAGAGCATTCTGGGTACACCAGTCTCTATTTCTTTTACTGGTGGTAATGGACCTTCAAACAGTTCACATAGTATCAATGAGTCTGAGAGCCAGGAGAGAATACTATTTACTTGTATTTTACTATGTACTTTTTAGTTAAAGTGATACATAACCACAATTCACAGGTAAAAACCTATACCAGTGGTGGCGAATCTTTTCTGCAGAAAACGTGATGTCACTCAACAGCGCTGTCCCCCGAAGTGCTGTCGCTGATGAGTGATGTCATCGCACCTGAATTGGAGGAGAAGGGTGCCTGCCTCGGGGGAAGGACAGCTACCCTACGAGTGAGCGCTCCTTCAGTGTAGGCCACAGATCCAGCCTGAAAACTGTCAGGTTAGGTCCGAGGCCTGCACTGAAGGCAGTGCTGGTGACGGCGCATGTACCCACAGAGAGGGCTCTGCATCCCGTATCTGGCACTCATGCTACAGATCTGCCATCCCTGGCCTAAACAAAGTAATGTTATTGTAAATTTTGAATTTTTTTGAAATTTGTAGTGTTGAAATGTGGATTGATTTTACAAATTTCTAAATTTTGAAAATTTTGGAAATTTCAAAATTTTTCAAAATTTTGACATTTCAATCAAAATTTCAATCGATCGATCGAAAATTCAATCGATCGATCACTTCGCCTTTAATAAATTTCACCCATTGAATAGCTAAAGCTAGCTCTTGGACCTCTAGCTGGAAGATAGACCCCTAAAAAATCTATTCAGTGAACACTATCTTAATACAGAGAAAAATATTTTAAAAAATACTGTCTTGTTCTGCCGCTTGCCAAGGCAAATTTCCATTCCTCAAAGCAATATATCTCTTTCCTATATCTTGATACAATGAAAAATAAACACATTTTTACTAATACAGGGCTAAGTAAGCCACAGCAAACAATATGGTACATCAAACTTGTAATCATAAATGCAATGCTGCAGAGAATGTTTCTGCAGACAATATGCTAACGCCTGCAGTATTAACATTCCATTTGAATGAAGATAATAATAATAATAATCTTATTATATACATATTATTATATATACACCATTATATATTGTAAAATGACTCTGTGAATCAGCCACACTCAATTTAACAGAGCTGACTCTTTGAGTGCAATTTTACATTCTAATGTAACATCCTGGAGCGTTTCAGTTTAATCTCCATTTATTACATGCGCTATTTAATTCCCATTAATTCTAATTATCACATTTTCCTTCCATTTTCACTTATTTCTTCTGTAAAATCAAGCATTATATTTTTCTTTGGGTGAAAGTTGATACGAAAAAGGAAATAGGAAAAATATAAAATTGCACAGAAACATGATTGAAAAAAAAAAAAGAATAATATTTTTCAATTATATATATATATATATACACAGTATATAGAATTTCTTTTCCCTTTGACTTTCTCCTATTTGATTTTAGCTAAATGAGGAAAAAAAAGGCAGTTATTTCACCCGATGATAAATATGTGTATGTAAATAAGATCAGGATTTCTGAAAGACCCTGGACAAATGTAGCTTATTACTAGTGACCCACAATTTTTACACCAAGGCGCCTGCGTTCTATTTGTACCTTTGTCTATCTAAAATATGTGTTTGTTTTTACAGATGTGTTTTTGTATACTATATACGTGAAGCATAAACATACCCTAGAGAGTAAAGTACAAACAGACCCATTCAAAGTTACAGTTTCAAGGTGCCATTTTACATTTTCTCCCCAGCTCCCTACATATTTACACGGAAAATAAACCTGTATGCATGGGTAAATCTACTTTAAACAATTTTAAAGCAAAGGTTAAAACTCAATTGACTATTTTTTTTTTCAATTAAATTCATATTACCTTAAACCACTATTATACAATTTGAAAAAAATCTTTACTACAGTATATTTTTCTCAATTTGAATGGTTACCACATACTTTATTTATTTTCTTAATAGAATGTAAACGCATTTCGCAGCCAACATTTTGACATCACTCCAGCCTTTTATTTTCAGTCTTGTTCCTCAGAAACACTTCCTTCACTAAGCAAACAGGAAGAACTTACGCTGTCTTCAATTCTTCTTAGTTACATAAACATGATATATAATGTTTGCTTGTGAGATATGGGCTTATCTGTGTCATTGTCATCATTCACATTGAGGAAAGCTGTATATCTCTTTTAAAACCTTGGCTTCTCAAAAAGTATATAAAATTTATTAAACCCGGAAAAGCCCGTTTCAACTTTTCTGAGTTTAATCGGGCGAACACCTGGAAGTTTCTCACGGTAAGTATCGCAATATTTGTTTTGATTGATACTTACCAAGAGAAGCTTTTTCTATTGAATATTTCCATTGAAAGGGTAGCCATACTACACCAATGTAAAGCCACGCTACACTAATGTAAAGCAATGCTACACTAATGTAAAGCTGTACTACACTAATGTAAAGCCGTACTACACTAATGTAAAACCCTACTACACTAATGTAAAGCCGTGCTACACTAATGTAAAGCCGTACTACACTAATGTAAAGCCGTACTACACTAATGTAAAGCAGTATTACACTAATGTAAAGCCGTACTCCACTAATTTAAAGCCGTGCTACACTAATGTAAAGCCGTGCTACACTAATGTAAAGCAGTACTACACTAATGTAATGTCATACTACACTAATGTAAAGCCGTACTACACTAATGTAAAGCCGTACTCCACTAATGTAAAGCCGTACTACACTAATGTAAAGCCATACTACACTAATGTAAAGCCATACTACACTAATGTAAAGCCATACTCCACTAATGTAAAGACGTACTCCACTAATGTAAAGCCGTACTCCACTAATGTAAAGCCGTGCTACATTAATGTAAAGTCGTGCTAATGTTTAAATAAAAACATCACATAGAAATAAATAGATTATGCCTGCTCAGAAATGGCATAATGTCATGTCAAACATTCATCACAAAAACTTATACTTGCACAATAAAAAGGGAAAATAATATTCACAAAAAAAGCTGCAGTCAACATACCACATAGTATGCCATAGAGAACAATAGGGTATATATGCATACTATAGACCTACTGAGTAGGTTTGAATGACCTGCATCAAAAACATTAGCCTGAAATAGGTATTTGTCTGTTTATATAAAGAAAGACTTGTTCCTTAACGACAAAACATATTAAGATAATGTTAGTATGATTATCATTTAAAGGGGCACTATAGTGCTGATATAACTGCACACATACTGTACATATAAAACTCTTTTATACTAGGCCAAGTGCTGACACAAATAGTTAAAATAAAGTTTAGGGAAGAAATAATACTTGCAGTTTGTTTCCCTCAATTATTTTTCCTCTCCCCCCACTCCCCCTTATCTCTCTTCTGCAAGTTAGGCAACACGAGAAGTAAAAAACTGCCTGACTGCTATTGGTTGAGCAGTATGCTGACCTTATGGCCACATAAATTAAGTTGGAATGCAGGAGATTACAGAGGGAAAGCTGAC
The DNA here is from genome assembly GCA_019650415.1 of Pipa parva. Lineage (NCBI taxonomy): Eukaryota > Metazoa > Chordata > Amphibia > Anura > Pipidae > Pipa > Pipa parva. Next base: position 13,560 of record WMED01005008.1, read on the forward strand.
TTGTGCACATGTAGTAAGTAGGGTAAAAATGTCCGGGGGGAGGGTACCTTTTCATGGAAATCTGGCCAGTACACAATCACACATGTATTTCCTGGAGCAGGAGTTTATCAGTGCTGCCTACTCAATCATTCTGCATCGCATGAAACAACTACTGGGGAGAAACGTTTCTCACTAAGTTACAGTATAGTACTGCATATGTAAAGATGTAATCTGACTATAGTTCCCCTTTAAGAAGTCATGCTATGTAAATGTAGGTGAGACCACAGACCTGTGATGTCACAACATCAGCATATTTTGGTTTCATTGTTTGTTGTAATAGGTGAGCTGTTAGCAAAAGCATTGTATGTAGTATACTAACTGATGATATGTGCCGTTAAAACCAATGAGACTATCTGAATTTCCAGGTGATCATAGTTCAGAGACTGTGCTTTAAGATGAAACACTGACAACCCTGCATGAAATTCCCCATATCTAAACAGTACTTTTGTATAGTGGCCCCTGTCCAGTGTGAGAATAATTAAATATATCTGTTTAAATATGAACATATTGCATAACAGTCCAGTTGACAGAGAACTCCAATCCTCATGTATATGGGATTATAGATTAATATTATGTGAAAATTGGGGTCCTCAACACTTCCAGCTGCATAAAGCCAAACTCATTCATTTTGTTTCTCCTGGTACAAAAGCTGAATAATGTGCAATGTGTCTTTCACATGTGTGTTGCAGAAAGGCAAGCAAGAGAATGGTATACTATACAACACAGGTAACTTCTTTATTTTAATATTCATTTTAAACATTAATATGCTATGACATTAAACATTTAATTCAAGCAATGCCAGGAACGATGAGAACTAATCCACAGAGGTCTTCATTTTAATTACTGATGTATTAATCTGTAGATACTGCTTTAAACAGCAAAGGTCTCTATGGGGGTTATTCACTAAAGTCCGAATTGTTGTGTATAGGTGCAAATTCGCCAGATAAAGACAGTCCCAATAGGCTGCTACTGTCACAGTCGCATCTTTATAATGAGAATATTGTCACAGTCGCGACTTTATTTATTATGGGAAAATTGTCGCAATCTTAACATTAAAAAATTGTCGCTTCTTTTCCAATGGGGAAATTGTCGCGGATTTGCTATGGGAATCCGCTGTTTGCAAATTCGAAAGTCGAATTCGTACTTTGGTGAATAACCCCCCCCTATAGTTCTACAATAAATGTTATATATTATTTTATAGTGTAAAAGTGAAGAAAAACAATCAGCGAGAGGATTATTACGTATTATTAATTTGATTACATTACAGCAGATTACACACACATTTTTATCTATATATAAAGTGTTTCTGTAATAACAATATAATAGGAGGTTTTAAGGAAAGATGAAAGAATTCTGATCCCTTTTCATTTCAGCTGATGATTTCGTTAAATAATCCTTCAAAAATGCATTTTTAATCCCCGTCTAAACGAATCTAATAAACTGTGTATCTTACTGTTGGCATTCCTCGCATAGACAGAGACCCAGAGAATAAACCATGTATGCAATACACATGAATTAAGGAGATGAACCATAACATAACACTACCACGTCTCCTTAAGTTTCTCACTTGGGAACTCAAACCAAAGTAGTTAGTGAAAAAAAAATAAATCAAAAGAAAAGAAAATAGTTGCAGAAATAATGCAAATGTTTTTGTTCAGAAACTGTCTTCCACCTGCCCTTTTTTTCCCTTAAGAAATGTGTTCATTTCCATTGTGTGACTCTTAGGAATGCAAGTGAAATAGCTGTCATTAAGCTGTTTTCTGCTGCTGATTAGACATTATCTCTAATACAAATAACTATTTTGGAGAAGTAATGAGAGATTTTTGAGGCAGGATGGTATTTTTCCATATATCCTGCAAAGGAATCATTTTAAAATACTTTTTATTTTTTGTCAATCCTTAAAATGTATGTTTTTACCGAGCTGAATCCTTCATACATTAACGCAGTGCGCTTTTTCCGTTATTCAGCATGTGCTAAAGTTCAAATGTAGCAAAGAAATGCTTGCGTCTCTTGATCCTTATAATTATAAATGCTTATCTAAACTAGAAGGGGGCTTCATAATGAGGCCATTCAACTTTAAAGAACCGTTTCTGAACTGTCCCATTATTCACCATACATAAAAGCACACACGCTTGTAAAACTCTCCGTGAATTTTCACACATCTGAAATGCTGGCATCACATTGTTATAAAAGGCATGCTGCAGCCTGATTTTTCCATTTCACAAGCAGTTATGTGCAGCGAAGTGAACATTCCGGAAAGTATATCGGTGGTAAAATATTTCATTTTTGTGCACAGATAAGTTTGTTTTTATTTGAACTAATTTTTTTTTTTTAACAATCTTGGGGGGTTATCCTCTAAAAGCTGAATTCAACTGTCGAATTATCAAACAGCGGATTCCCATTGCAAATCCGCGACTGCAACAATTCTTCCATTGTGAATTCGCGACTGCGACAATTTCCCATTGTATATTCCCAACTGCAACAATTTCCCATTGTAGATTTGCGACTGCGACAATTTCCCATTGTAGATTCGCGACTGCGACAATATTTCCATAGTAAAGTCATAACTTTATGGGCAGTGTGGTGGCTCAGTTGTTAGCACTACTGCCTTGCAGCGCTGGGCTCTGGGTTCAAGATTGAGGGTGGTGAAAAAACCCATAATTCTCTATGGGAGTTGTTTGCGCAAATTTTTCGCCACAAAAAAAAGTCGTCAATATTTAAAAAAAAAAAAAAAGTCACAATTGAAAAGGCACTCCATTGGAATCAATGTAAAATGCAGTCAGTTTTTGTTTTTTTAGCAAAACATATTAACATGAAAAGTTGTTAAAAAGTGGCAAATAGATTAAAAAAATAGTGAAAAGGTTGAAATATCCCCCTATTTTAGCTACAACTTCCACACAAGTATTAGGTATATTCATTCATATATAATGAAATACTAGTCCATGCAGGAGTTATATATACAAATTCAATAGAGCTGCATTTTTATTCATTCTATAGCTGGCATTTAACACAGCGGTTCTCAACCTGTGGGCCGCGTCCCCTTTGGGGGTCGAACGACGTTCTCACAGGGGTTGTGAACATGCTGTGAAGCCGGTAGTGAGCGCATGTCCCTTCATATAAGAGTTCTTGCATGGTGACATCGGCCTGAACGTCATCATGTGACACATGTACGCGATGACGTTTTGCCCGAACGTCATTACGTGACACACGACACGATGACATCGAGCCCGAATGTCATTGCGTGACGTCACCTGGGGGGTCGTGGTCTCAACAAGATTGAGAGCCGCTGATTTAACATATCTCTTTTCAAAATACAGCTGCCATAATCAATACACCAAATACTTTCATTTTGGGCAAACCCATGCAGTTTTTAATCACTATCTTCTGCGAAGATCTGATTACCTCATGGAAGCTGACAGTTATATAATAAAATAATATTTAATACAGAAATATTTCGCTCAGAGGGAGGAATTCACCATAGTGCGAAGTGAGGTCCGGATCCTTCGGCTCACTTTGCACTGATGTCCTGCACGCGGACATCAGCGAACGCTTTAAAGGGATTCCAGCCTCGGCGAGACCAAAAGAGTCGCCTCGCCGACACTGGAATCCCTTTAAAGCGCTCACTGATGTCCGCGTGCAGGATATCAGCGAGCGCAATAACAGTCTGTGCGAAGTGAGCCAAAGGATCCGGACCTCACATCGCACTTTGGTGAATTCCCCCCAGAATCTCAACGCCTAATTATTTTATAAATAAATATTATTAAGATTTACTGCATTGCCGGTTACATGTTTACTAGATTTATCATTACAAACTAATAGGAAGTCACAAATTAAAATTGGGTAATAGTGCTTCCAGAACTAGATTAAGCATTGCACATGGATATTCTAGATATATTACCTGTATTTATGTGTATAAAATAACCTGTTATCCAACAAATGTATGATGTACAGGTATTTAATTATTTTTTTCTTAATATACTGATGCTAATTTACAGAGACAGGCTGATATCCTAGCCTTTAAATTCCTCTTTGTACCTACAATTATTTTTCATTTTCAATAAGCTTTGCTGCTTTTGAAACTGAACATAGCATTGTGTCTAAATGGATCCTCCCAATTGTGATGACACAGTCGGACTCTGTACTATCACCAAACCACAAATAGGGGCAGTATTACATCAGGTAGCATCTACAGAGCATCTTTTTCAATTCAGCACTACATAAATTGGACTATAATGAAAATGCAGCAAAAAGAAAATAATGGTGATAATGTGAGAAAAAATCATCAGAATGTATTGAACAGTGCCAAAAAGACCTTTACAATTATCCCTCTCTAAGGATGAAAGTTAAACTCAGAAATACCACTCTAATTAGGAGGGAATTCACCATTGAGCGAAGTGAGCCAAAGGATTCGGAGCTCACTTTGCTCAATGGTGAATTCCCTCCTAAGTTTTTTGATCTCGACTTTTTACATTTACTTTCGATGGAAATGTAGCCATACTATACATTAGTAGCATGGCTACCTTTCCATCGAAAATGTTGAAAATTTGGGATCGGAAGACTTGATCTCGAAATCTCAAAAGAAATCTCACGAGAAGAATGCGAGATTTCGCTCAGTAAACTCGGACCCAGAGAGTTATTTCCAAGTTTAATAACTTTAGCCCATATTAGTCTGTCATATTGGCTATTGGTGTAGGAAATCCACAACCCCATGCGACTCTGTTTCAAAAAAATACAGGCTCTCTACTGCTCATCTGCCATCATAAATGTGGTGTTTAGTCATTACAGCTTTCTATTTGGTTTAAGAACACTTCCTGACTTTGGAGGGAGGAGGGGTTGTGTTTAACCTCCATTATTTATAATAAAGGCTTTCATGGGTTTTTGAAACTTCTTAATAAACATACCAGCATAAAACTTGTGTTGCCTCAAAAGAGTCTGTTCTGAAGAAAAGGGTAAACAGAAAAAACCCACTAGGTGCTGGTCAGCTGATGAAATGGAAGATATGGAACATATAAATGATGAATTATAACAAATAAAGAGACAAATCATAGTCATAATGAATGTACAGTAGATAGTTGGTGCATGGAGACAAAAAGCTTTGAAGGACACAGAGTGAAAAGGTAATGGTACAGGATGAGAAGGTAGATATAGTTCAGGGGCTGACAAACTTAGAAGAGGAGGGAGCCATTTCTCTCCATCCTCCAGCAACGACAAATAGCTTCGAGCCACAAAGGGGGAGGAGCACACTCACATGACCTGCCGAAGTCCAATGAGAAGAAGCATTGTAAGGCATGGGCGGGGCTAAGGAGAGGAACCACAACAAGGCAGCTAAACAGTCACATGTGGCTCACGAGCCGCACTATTCCAAACCCTGATATAGTTAGATAAAGTGGGAGGGTGAGTAATGGTGTGTAAATGAAACATTAAATGAGCAGGTTAGCAGATGAAACAGAGTAATGGGTATGCTGTTATAGTGGTTTTGTTGATGCATTTGTGAGGGTGTAAATTATTGTTTGTAGGCGAGCGGCGGTAGTGTTGATTGGGCTCATGGACACAAATCAGTATGTACAAACGGATAGAGAAGAACAGACTGGAGGAAAGGGAGCATTTAGAATGGCAGGCAAAGATGAGAAGGAAAAGGAGATTTATATAGGTCATTTTGAGCTATTCGCCACAATCCGTTTCACCACTTTTCACCGCCTTATCTCCGTTTTTTTCCTTTTTCCACTTTACTTTCAGCGGAGCTCCTTTTCCATTGATATCACTGATTTTAAAGGAAAAAAATGTTGTAAACCATCTCAGTTGGCAATCATGGATTTTCCCCACCCTCAGGCAAACACTTTTTAACGATAAAAAGGTATGAAGGGGATCAACAAATAGTGATCTTGGCTATTCTGATATTTTCTACCTAATTAAAGGTATATCAATATGGATATAGCAGGAGAGAACATTTTAGATTTTTATAAATATTCCACATAGCCTGCATAGGTGTGAGTGAAAGTTAAAGAGGAAGAATCCAGGGAAATGTGGGGAACCATAAAAAGTGGTATTATGGGAGAGGGAAGTCAATGCCACCACAATCATTTTATATTTATATATACTATGACTGTTAAAGTGCACCTGTCACCTCAAAACTAATACTAATTTAGGTTGTACTAATGAAATAAATGTTTATGTAAATATACAGTATATGTATTTAATAAAATGTATCTTTATACAGTGTTTTTCTCTGTCATCTTCCCTGTCAGCCTGACTTTTCTTTCCTGAGTGGGGTGGGCGAGGCTAAATAATGATCACAATCTATCAGGGATCTGATTGGAGGAGCTATTATGTCAATCATTATTTAACCCCGCCCACCTGACTCTGGAAAGAAAAGTCAGGCTGACAGGGAAGACGACAGATAGAAATGCTGTATAAAGTTACAT